>QLIY01000502.1:66065-116528 GCA_003260075.1 Phallusia mammillata
TCCCGGGAATCCCGGGATTCCCGACCGAAAAATGTGCCGATTTTTTCGTGGATAATTAAGTCATTGCAATCGCTAAAATTAGTTTATTTTCGCTGGAGGCATATAATTAGCCACGATTTTGTCGATTAAACTATATTTGCAATCTTGTTTGAACGTAAACAAGATTCAGAAATTACGAAAAATAAATTTGCTTTTCCTAGTACCGCTGGGTGGCACATTTTCGCAAAAATAATTTACCATCTCGTATAAAAACGCTTACTTACTTTATCATTACAATTACAAAACGCCGTATTTTGGTAACAGCTAGCAGAAATTTAAACATTTTTGTTATTTTTTACAAAATTAACACGTTTTTGCTTGTTTGTCTGTTTCCCGGGAATTGAAAGCAAATTTCCCGGGATTCGGGAACGTAATTTTGCCGGGAAATCCCGGGAATTTCCCGTCGAGACATTCCCGGGAAGGAACCCTAGTAGTATCTATGGTTGGTAGTTGGTACTACACAAACGTGTTTGTTTTTGTTGGTGACTTAGTGGTCAGTGGTCACTGCTCGCTCGAAGTCACTAGAACTACCGTATAGAGATCAGTGGTCACTACACTGGTAGTAACTTGATGCACTTGACAGAGCTCAGAAGTTAGGAAAAAGTCGCTCGCCAATTGTAAAGTACCGTAAGTATGCGCAATAGAATACACCTAAAATGTTTACAGTAATAATGTCTGTTACTTGTTATGTTATGAATAATGAATATGATATGCAAGTGTCTGTTTGCAAAAAAAAAAATAGGAAAGACAAATATATTAAGCAGAATTAACCATAAAAACAAAACAACAGAACTAACTATATTTTGGAAGTTGGAATTATAATTTAAGCATCGAATCTAAAAAAAAAAAAATTTTCCAAAGTAATCCCCAATATTTGCGTGAAACATGAAATTGTCATGCCCCCCCCCCAACAACAGAACTAACTATATTTTGGAAGTTGGAATTATAATTTAAGCAAAATTTTTCCAAAGTAATCCCCAATATTTGCGTGAAACATGAAATTGTCATAAAGTGCAAATAAAATGACCCACTTTTCTTCATCCTTTGGCAGGTTTTCATGGTCATTTAAGAATGATTAATTAGTTACAGTTATTGGAAAAATAGATTGTTACCATGGCTTGGACCAGTGGTGTCAATGTGTTGGACTCAATAGTTCAGGATTACTTATTGCGGCGTGGTTTTAACAACACACTGAAAAGTTTGGAAACTGAAATTAAGCAAGACAAAGGATTCCAAGCTGACAAACTTCTGCAGCACTTACTTTCATTCATAAGCAACCATGACATTGATGGTCTTTTAAATTACTGGAAACACCTGGAGAGAAAAATATTTTCTCTTCTTGAGCAGTCGCAACACCAAACTGTCAAAAAGGTTGAATTAAACTTGTACCGCTTGTATTTAGTTACCTGTGTACAAAATGGAAAGATGAAAGAATGCCATGAATTTTTTGAGAAACTAACACCTGAACTCCAGTCTTTGCCTGAATGGAGGGAATGGTTTACTCTTCCTTATATTAAAAATCCTGAAATCACCAAACCTTTTACCGTTTACTTTACAAAACAATGGGCTGAAACTTTTACTTTGTCATTGTTCAACTTTCTTGGAATTGTTCTGTCAAACCTTAATCCACCAAGACTTGTGGAAATCCTTGAAAAAAACAGTAAATCTAAGGCAAAGGCTAGTGCAAGGCCCACACCATCGTATGTGAAAGCTTTGGGTGTTCCTGGGTCCTTGCACACAGCACCCCAGACCGTTGAACCCCAAGAAAAACGAAAGTTGCCGTTCTCTACAAAAAAGCTTTCATTGGGAATATCAAAGTCCAATAACCAGCCTAAAGAACCTCACCAGCAGGCACCAAAGCAGCAAGAACCTGAGCCAAGCAGTTCAGTAAATGTGGTTGAGAGTCGATTGAACTCAAGAGCTAAGAAGAGCAGTGGCTACCAGATCAAGCGCAAAGAGCTGTTTGGAGATTTGACCTCTACTAAAGAGTACAAGAAAGTTGAAAATTTTGAGAACAGATCTTCACCTAAGCAAGAGAGCATTTACAATGGCAATAAAATTCAGGTTAGCCAGCAAACAAATGCAAGCCCTAAAAATGAAACCAGATCTATCCCTGACAAGTCACCATTATCATCAGTTGTAAATCAAAGTCCTAAAAACAGGTCGACTAATACAACACCTTCCACAGCTCTAGTAAGTAATGGGGGCATGACTGTAAAACAACATCCTTCAAGGCCAAACCCTACATTGACCCCCCCCCCCAAATTCACCAATCACCACTATTTCAAGCCTAATAGCCAAATCACACTTTCAGTCTATTGAATGGGCAAAAAGTGCTCCAAATCTACTGCTTCTTGGGGCTACAAATGGACCCCCCCCCCCCCTGACAAGTCACCATTATCATCAGTTGTAAATCAAAGTCCTAAAAATAGATCGACAAATACTTCAGCTTCTACAGCTCCAGTAAGTAATGGGGGCATGACTGTAAAACAACACCCTTCAAAGTCAAACCCTACATTGATTCTGAAATCAACTGAAACCTACCAAGAACATCATTCTGCTATTGTTCAGTGCAGATTTAATCCTACTACAAGCATAGCAGCAAGCTGCGACAATGATGGCATTGTTAAGCTTTGGCAAAATTCACCAATCACCACTATTTCAAGCCTAATAGCCAAATCACACTTCCAGTCTATTGAATGGGCAAAAAGCTCTCCGAATCTACTGCTTCTTGGGGCTACAAATGGGATGTTAAGGGTGTATGATGCAAACACCAAGCAAACTATGTACGACACCTATCTAAATGGCGATTCAAAGTTGATAAATCAGATTAAATGCCAACCATACTCTAATAAACTTGCATTGTCCTGTATTAATGATGAACAGAGCATGTATAATGCACCTGCCAAAATGCAAATATGGAGTTTATCAGAAAGCAAACTTTCTCTTGATGTAACTATTTCCAGTAGTAATGTGACATGTATTTGCTTTAATGATAGCGGTTCAATATTAGCAAGTGGGGACACTGAGGGCAATGTCACTGTATCAAGCAGCGGAAATTTTAAAGTTATCACCACCAAAAAAATTCACGCTGGGCCTGTAAATACTATTAGATTTGCAGAGGATGGAAAACATCTTTACACCATAGGCAGTGATGGTAAATTGCGTTGCTGGAATATTCTGACACGGGATGGGATTGTTACCTTTCCTATCCACCCAATGGCTGCTGGCCCATTCGAGGTGTCTGGATTTAGTGGCTACAAACAGACACATCAACCTAGGGGAGGGCAGCTGTTTGATCTGTATGCAAGTCATGTTGTAACCTGTGACAAAAAAACACCAGTGATATACAGAACCGACATACAGACGTCTGCTTTGGATAAAGCTTTAACTTTGGATGCCCATCGAGCCCCAGTTCTTTGTGTTGATTATGTTTCCTCAAAAACTGATGCATTTTGTCTTTCTGGTTCGATGGACGGACACCTGCACCTAAGCAGAATCGATACTCAAGAAAAGTAAAATTATAGTAGACACCCAGTTTTTCTTCTCACATTTACTACATGTGCAATATGTTAGCAATTGAAATTTCTTGTATTTGATTGCATCTTTGATAGGGTTGAATTTCTTTGCTTTTGCTTTTTTAATTTAAAGCATAAACAAATTTTGTGCAGTCAACCACAATGTATATGGATTGATTGGCAGGGTCCCAAAGTTTCCTTTTTTGCATCATAATTCGACAAATGTTCTGGACTATATTCTTGTAAAAAAAGTTCCTACAACAAACAACTGAAACACAAAGCTGCAGTAAAAAGGTCTGCTACATTTTTTTGCTTGCTGCTGACTTCAGCCTATTTCAAACAGAAAACTTGATGACCAATGCTTACATTTAAATTGCTGTCTTGTGGAATTTACAGTGCCATTCGCCAATGATGTGCTTGTTAAGGCATTTCTGCAGTGGCTGTGCAAATAAGTTAAATGACTATTATCTAAAAGGTTTGCCTATCAACAAGTTTTAAACTCAAACCACTTAGAGTATTTCTGTAAAGTTGATATTTCTATAAACCCTGGGTTATGTAAATCTGGTTAAAACTGCTCACATTTTTTTATCCAAATTCAGGCATGTTTTTTTTGTGTAGGAGGACCAAACACTCCCCCCCCCCACAACAAACAACTGAAACACAAAGCTGCAGTAAAAAGGTCTGCTACATTTTTTTGCTTGCTGCTGACTTCAGCCTATTTCAAACAGAAAACTTGATGACCAATGCTTACATTTAAATTGCTGTCTTGTGGAATTTACAGTGCCATTCGCCAATGATGTGCTTGTTAAGGCATTTCTGCAGTGGCTGTGCAAATAAGTTAAATGACTATTATCTAAAAGGTTTGCCTATCAACAAGTTTTAAACTCAAACCACTTTGAGTATTTCTACCCCCCCCCCACTCCCAATACATTATGCTACATTAGTAACTGTAGCTCAGTTGAATGTATGGCCTTTCTTGAAAACCTTCATGAGAACATAGATGTGTGATTTCAGTGTTACAACAAAAAATAATACAGGAGCAAATGTATTTCTTCATTTAACGCACATTAACCTAATCAAGTGATTTTCTTTATTATATCTATTGTTGCAAATTACATTCAAACGTTTTTTTTATATTTATTCTATGTGCATAATACCTGATGAACATTGTAACAGGCACTGCTGCTTGCTTCTATTTATTTGCCGCCAAAATATATTTCTCGCCTATTAAATATATAATCATTTTAGTGGTAAAGTGATCAATTTGTTTTCCAGCATTGTCACTGTCCTATGCACTCTGTGTGATATTTACATGTGATTAAAACATAAGGAATCAATATTTAAAAGGATTTTTGTTGAAACTTGTGCCTGGGTAATAGGATAAAAAAAACACAGGGCACATCAGAGAACAATTTCAGTTGACACTGAATCATTGATAGAATCCATACATCACTCACCCCGCCCTCCAAAAAAATGTTTTCCGGAGAAGATTGATCCAGTCTGATATAATAAAAAAACATTTGTGGACTAACATACAGGTGGCTATTGACATAAATACTAAATAGAATGGTACATTGTTGCCTGGAATGGTCAAAGCTGGGTCCAAAAATTGCCATCATATGAAGTTGAATCGAATTAAAATTGTTATGCGTCCCGAATTTTCGACATTGAAGATGTTGATAAACTCGTCGAGCTCGTCGCCTGCATGGGTACAAAAGTTGCATTTAGTTTCACGTATACCGTCATACAACCGTTCGTATGTTGCTCGTAAAGGTTTTGCCTACTTATATCGGAGAAGGCGATAGCAGCGTGCAGGCAATGGTCAAAGCGACGTAACATCCAACAGCAACTTTTTATTTTGAACAAGCGGGTTTTGCAGTTACTACAATGTAGTAGAGCAGCTTGTTTAGCTACCTCTCCTTTAAGGGCGTGTCGTAAAATTAATCCAACATGGTTTCGAGTTTATTTGAAGGTAGGCTACGGCACGTTTCGATTTTTGACATTTGGTACGCTACGCTCTTCGTAACGAGGTACGGTCAACGCATTACTTACCGTAACGTACATTCTTGTCCGATACTGACCAACGTACAGACTTAAAAAATCTGATCGGGAGTGATCCTCGGGAGCGTCTTTGGTTCAAAATCCGTGAAAAAAAATATACCCCGGACTGGATAATTTTTTTAGCTTTGCAGTTTGTCCTTCTTTGAAGTTTATACCCACATCAAATCTGCAGACAAATATTTAAAAACGCGCCTCATAGTCATAATATAGTTAGGCTACCAATGCACATAATGCATTACCATGGTTGGTTTTAGTGTTGTGAAAACTATTTTCAAATCTAGCATCGAAAAAAATTCGATATTCGATATAACAAAGAACTGGGCTTTTTTCAAAGATTTAAATTGTTTTTCAGTTTGGATAAAAGTGTCTGAACTTATGACTGGAGCGCCAACGACGTTTAAAGATGTTGGCAACTTCTTCGTAATTAAAATAAGAACAAAACAGCTTTTAGATTTCCTCTACATCTTTGTTCTTTAAAGTAAAGGCGTACTTGTGGGTTGCGCTCCAACGATTGTAAAATTGTTTTAGAGTTTTTTTTATTGAGGACTTTTTATTTTTATTCTTAACAAGCAAGCTACATAAAACCTGCCCCCCCCCCCCCTTGTCCGATACTGACCAACGTACAGACTTAAAAAATCTGATCGGGAGCGTCCTGGGTTCAAACTCCGTGAAAAAAATATACCCCGGACTGGATAATTTTTTTAGCTTTGCAGTTTGTCCTTTGTTGAAGTTTATACCCACATCAAATCTGCAGACAAATATTTAAAAACGCGCCTCATAGTCATAATATAGTTAGGCTACCAATGCACATAATGCATTACCATGGTTGGTTTTAGTGTTGTGAAAACTATTTTCAAATCTAGCATCGAAAAAAATTCGATATTCGATATAACAAAGAACTGGGCTTTTTTCAAAGATTTAAATTGTTTTTCAGTTTGGATAAAAGTGTCTGAACTTATGACTGGAGCGCCAACGACGTTTAAAGATGTTGGCAACTTCTTCGTAATTAAAATAAGAACGAAACAGCTTTTAGATTTCCTCTACATCTTTGTTCTTTAAAGTAAAGGCGTACTTGTGGGTTGCGCTCCAACGATTGTAAAATTGTTTTAGAGTTTTTTTTATTGAGGACTTTTTATTTGTATTCTTAACAAGCAAGCTACATAAAACCTGCCGCCTGGTAGCGCTCTGGAGTTACAAACAGTTACGATATTGCAAAAAAATTCCACAGAGGTTGGGTCCAATTTTAATCAATACGATTTGTCCTTCTTTAAACTTAACCGGACCATATCTAAAAAATCAATAACTCTACTGCGTTCCTTGTTATGTAGCTACCGTAGCGCATAGGGCTGGTTCCGGTATTAGTGTTATAAAAACCCTTAACAATGTACATTCACAAAGCACCACCAGACCATAGACGGTAACTGAACAAGTTAATCGAACTGTTTAGCATTCCTGGGCTTTAAAAATACATTATAATTTGTCGCAATGTATAGCAGCTTTTTTAGGTGCTTAGTGTGAAGAGCTATATACGTTGTAGTTTAACGTTATACTATACAGTGACTATACATCTGGGTTTAAGAGGCTCCTGTTTGTCTTACGTTATGTCGTTAAGCAAAACATTGCAACTAGCTGGGCAAATAAATTAATGCGTAACGCTGGTAATTACCCTCACTGGAAAGGCGGAATTGTTTTTGCAAAATTCCGTTTTCTGAAAGACGAAAATTTATGTGACGTAGGTAGTTTCGTAAACACAGCAGGAACCGTTGCCTATGGAATATAAACCGATGTTTGCTTGTTTTTTCTGCTTGACAGACACCATACGGGAATATTTCCCTATGTATTTTTTTCAGTATTTATAAGATCATTGTCTTAAAAACAGATTAAAGCAGCGTACCGTGCAAATTATGTTTAAGGTGGAAGCACAGAAGGATACATTTTTGGATCGTTTTTTGATTAAACTTGTCTCGTTGAGATTTTAGACCGTACAAAAAGGAAACTCAATGAAGTCCGTTCTAAAAGATTACCAGTGGATCTACGTGTAGAACAGCGTTTCTGCCTAGAAGTTGTTGCTCTGACAACGTTTAAACAATTTGGCCATAGTCATAACCAGGTTTTTTTTTAAGGTTTGGTTTGGGTGACCGCTAAGTAGTTTTAAGAGACCGCAAGTGTTTCATTTAAATACCAAAAAATAGCCATATTTGCTTAAACGAATAATTTTGGGAAACCGCTGGAGAAATTTGAAACACCATAAAAAAACACTGGTCATAACTTTGAAGTTATATCTTATTTATTCAAAATCCAGGTGGAGTTTAAATGGTATTAAAGGGGCCACGCAAATATAAACGCACAAAAATGACTAAAGACAACAAAAACGATTTGGTTTCTCATTTAGTCAATAAGTTGCAAAGGTAAAAGAAAAAATGGCGAGTTGCATTCATTATAATGAATTTTAAATAAATTACGCACTGTTTTTCCGCTTTGCTTTAAGTCCACTTGTGGCGTTGACATTTAGCAAAGCGACTCCTAACTTCCCGTTTCGATTCAGCTCGAGCCTTGTCCTGAAAAGTCGAGAATGCGTGGGCGGATTCCGTTGCTTTGAAGTGCTGTTTTTGAAGCCTTCGTGCTCAGGCTTGTACTCGATGTGAGTGTTGTTATGTGGCCAGCTAGAGCGGTACTCGAATGTTTTTACCCCACTGAGCAATGCCGTTGCTATTTGGTCCGCGTGACAATGACATCAATGCACAGCAAGACCAATTTTGCAAGTTTTTTTTAAGTAGCTTCAATGCAAATTCATTAGTAGTAACACCGCAATTTTTCCATGACCAAATGACCAATTATTGCCTAGGGGGGGGGGAATCAATGCACAACAAGACCAATTTTGTAAGTCTTTTTTAAGTAGCTTTAATGCAAATTCATTCGTAGTAACACCGCAATTTTTCCATGACCAAATGACCAATTATTGCCTAGAATGTAGTGTTGGGTTATAGGAAGCATTGTAGGCACATCTCAGCACAATCATACCAAATTTACCATCTTTGTAAGTTTACAAAACGGAGTAAAATTGCTTCACGCGAAATAAACAACAAAACTCGAGCCCAAAATAAAACAAACAGACTCATCACAAAAGCAACGGTTTGTTAAACAACCAACTCGTTGGGGGGGGGGATTATGTTGGTTTATAGGGAGCATTGTAGGCATATCTCAACACAATCATACCAAATTTACCTTTTTTGTAAGTTTACAAAACGGAGCAAAATTTGGTTCACGCGAAATAAACAACAAAACTCGGGCCTAAAATAAAACAGACTCATCACAAAAGCAACGGTTTGTTAAACAACCAACTCGTTCGTAAACAGATATGATACATTTAATGCCATTTAGGATGTGGTTATAGAAATCTCAATGGATATTAAACATGAAAGCTTTTGTCTGTCGTCGTGTTTATGGGTGCAAATGTAATCGCTCCTGTGGGGCAATTTCCTCAGCTTTTAACACCCACGCACGCCAAACCCATGACAGCAGTAAAGTGTATGGAGGCAGAACTTTGAACCGAAAGCCACAGGCCCTCAAAGCGCAACCGATTTATCGCTTGAAAAACAAATACGTCTGCGTTAAAGTGTACGACATAACAATCACTGTCTGAATTAGCTAAATTTTCGGCACAAAAAATAACTTGTCAATTTAGTAAGTTTTATGTTTTGGAATGAATGGAAACTTTTGAGCGTTTTTACTCGATCGGGGGGGGGGGATCTGCTAAATTTTCGGCACAAAAAATAACTTGTCAATTTAGTAAGCTTTATGTTTTGGAATGAATGGAAACTTTTGAGCGTTTTTACTCGATCGAACAATTACATGTTAGTTACCAAGCACAGCGGGTTGCTACAGAAGAAAACCCAAGCCTGACGCAGCCCTTCAATGTCTGTTTACTCCCGACGGTGTTTGTCCAGACAGAAAAGGAGCGATCAAATATCAGTGTGGGAAAGTAAGTCAGTGAATTGCTATTTGGTTGTTCAGAGTAAGTCATTCAGGACCTCAAAGAGTAGTAATTTATATTCCCCAACCGGCTTTCCAAGTCAGATATAAAAACAAGTCGCAATATTTGGTTTTCGCACTATATGGCGAGTTGTTTTGATGCACAGCGAGGGTTAATGACGTCATGTATTCATCACGTGACGGTCGACGTGTGGCAGGTCACACAGGTTTGCGATGGCCTGTGCTATTGACATGTATTTACGCTTAACGTATGAGGGTGGTACGGTTTATGAGTCATTTACCCACAGTGTTGTTTACTATTAAGTATTAGCCCAAATTTGATGGCCACACAAAACAAAGTATTAGTCATGAATTTATTCGAAATTTAACCATCGTATTGGGTGTAGCCACTGCCTTAACGAGGCAAAAAACTGAGTGAATTTCCATCAGTTGGACACTTGTTGATTTGTAAAAGGGTCGATCCACTGTTATCAAGCCGGCTTTTGTTGGTATAACAAACCGATACCGTACCGTGTTAGTTACGTGTTCGTAATGCCAGCTAGATGTTCACTGGCAATCAAGTCAACAAATGGCCACAGTAATTAGCATTATCGCTCTTGAATTTCGATCACTCTTGAACAATTAAGAACACTTCAATGAAATAGTTGGGTAACAATTCTATGTTTTGGTTGTATTTGCAAATATCTGTTTGTTATGTTAAACGCTTTGCTAATAGCAGTATATAGAACAAGTAGGCTTATTGCGTCATGCAAAGGAATGACGCAATTGACCGACAAATGCGAGTGAAGGTTGAATCACGTGAGGGAAGAAGTTTACAGCCATTGCGAGCCGAACATAAACGTTTAAGCAAAGTTTGCAGCCCAATCCAAGGGGAGTGAAGTACCGCATCGGCGTAGCAAAAGTGCCCTCGATTGAAAAGAAAAACGCGACAACAATGGTACCTCAAAATGTACGCGACATTCCTGTTTTACGTTTTTAGGAGAATAGAATTTTCTTCCGGCTTTTTATTACGTCAGGAAAAAAATCAAAATTTTTCCGCAACACCAAGGTAATTTTGTTCATAGAAAAGCATATTTTTGGAATATAATGTTTTCAAACAAAAACGAAATTGCTCTTTGTGATTGATATGTGTTAAACCGACATGGCCTGATTTCCTATCCAAATTTGATAGTACAGGACCCAAATAGATTGTCTTTTTTTCTTAAATCCATGTTTCTGTTGCTGCGGATTTGAAGTTCGGATTTCCGAACAGTTCCGAACAAAGCATTACCGAGAACGATTCGCCGAGTGTAGCTGTTAGCTGAGCTGTTGTCAGTTGTCGTCCGGCTTTAAAGTTAGGCAAATCGTGGACATGCTAGTTGGCAACAAAAGAAATGGAACAATGAACAATAATGGAGGTGTGCGACCCGCTGGAATGGAAGTACCGGGCCGAAGGTAACAAGCACATTGTTGTAGGGAACGACAAAGGCAGAGTGCTTCGGCTACAGAAGAAATCGCCATACATTCAGAATGGCGACCCGTCAAAAGAAACTGTTGATATCGAAGACAACCTAGCCGAGGTTCTGAGATTTCAAGAATTCGTTGCCTTGCCGTTGATTAGAAACAGTGACGCTTGCCACATTCCAAAGCAAGTCGATGTTTCCCCTGATTTTGTCAGGAAGCTGAGTTCAAGTATTGAAAGTCAGAGGCCTGAAAGTCGTAGGCACAAAAGTGTTCAACATGCTACTAGTGCTCTTTTGATGTTCGACCATTGTTACATACCAAAAGAATCTGTTAGAAGTCAATTAAAGCATCTGGGTGACATTTCTTTAGATAGCGATACCTACAGTGTTGAAATTAAACCGAAACGTGGATTTATTTTGCCTTCAGGTAGTGAAGGAACTCTACCTGCTTTGTGCCAATTCTGTCACACACAGTTATATAGAGTACAATTTGAAAAGAGATTCACAGATTGCTCCAATTACTGCCCTGTGGATTTATTTTCTGGGGATATCAATAGAATGAAAACTGCCATTAGAGGTTTACTTAATGCCCCACAAAATAATTTTCGTATTTTCAAGAATGGAAAATTGGCATATGGGCAGGAGGTGATAAAGCAAAACGGTGCACGGACATCGCCTAGCAAGCGAAATTTGTACAGAAAATCCTTTCTCACTCAGTTATTGGTTCCTTTTATATGCGGAAACGGCACTGTGTTATCATCTAGTGAGATATGCTCAACATTTATCAGCATGATTTGTGAAGCTTTGATGTTGCCGGTCATCAAAAAGCTAAAGAATTCATCTGAAGATGTTAACCGCAGTACTCAGGGCTCAGTGTGCAAACGACGGCACTTAGGTCATCCTAATGGTGTTCAAAGTCAGCTAACTGAGCAAGGGCCCAACATTTTGCCAAATAACTCAATTATGGGATTAATCCTAAATGCACAAAAGATAAATTCAAACTCAATAAGTGAAGTCAATGATTTGTACAAGCTTCTCAAAGATAAAAGCAAACTGCAAAACAACTTGGATAGTGGAATTGTTATTGATGCTCCATATACCTCACATCACTGGCAAAAGTTTGTACAGGCTCAAAGCAGTGATGATGGTACAAATAACTCTATGTAAGTCACTATTGTAACACATAAGTAACGCACATAATTGTGCAGAAGTTTTAATTGCAAGTTTTGATTTTCGAAAAATGATCATGTTTTTGTTTTTCAGGGATGAAGCTGTTACAAAAGTGCGAAAGTTTCTTGTGTCTAAATCATTCTGTGATTGCTCCATTATGATATCAATGCGAAAAATCACTTGTACAAAACAAATGCCAGTTCCTTCCAAAGCCCAGAAGCTCACAGCCCAATGCAACACGATTCAAGACCAATTTGGAAATGTTTATGTTGTGTCAATCGCAGTTGTTGACCTCGACCCAAAATCCTCAACCCGAATCCCGTTTTATCATCAGTTTAACCAGAAGCTCGTTGAGTGGTGGAAGACACTGCAGTATCGCCAAGATATGGTATAATGTGGATTTTGTGCAGTACTATTTAATGCAATTTGATGTAAACTTATTTAAAAAAATGTTTTTCATCAGATAGGTTTATGCAGTTTTTGTCTGTTTTCTCAGTCACAGCCTATTTAGTTTTTTTTTCTAAATTCAGAAAGAAAACTTGTTTCACAAATGCGATATCGTTTTTTTGTTGTGTAGTGTTTTCTATAAGTTTTCATGTGCAATGGTCGATTATTGATTGCCTTAATTCGAATGTTCTGTGTGAATGCTGCCTGCTAGCCAAAATTTTTACAAACGGTGTTATTTTTCAAGTGGTAGTAGTTACCACAAAGACTCCGACACCCTTTGTGAAGTGGTGATCGGATTTCCTTTTTGTTGATCAGTTGTTATTTGTGATGCCCTCTTCAGATTACAATGAAAGCTACTTAATAGCTATGATAAAAGGCAATTAGGTTTATTTACCATCCAAAAAAATTCCCATGCTTTTTACATATACTTGTGCGGCGGTATCTGATAAAGTCTAATTGTAAAGGAAACCTCATAAATGGTCTGTGTTTTTGTTATGTTGTATAAGTTGCAACTATTGGTGTTTATTTATTTGAAAAAAAATTGTGTTAAAAAGCTGCTAAAAATTCCTCAAACTCAAAATCACATCTATAACAGTGTTTGCTGAAATTTTCCACCAATACTATCAATTTTCAGCTAAAAAACTGCATTCTTCTAATGCGTATTTATTTTGTTGACTGAAGAGCAACTTTTATTTTGGTTTAAAATATTTGCTTTGCTACACTGCACTCATGCAAAGAATACTGAGTTTACCTGTATATACTATGTATATTATGGGGTTGTATGCTGCTTTATGCAGAGCTTAGAGTTCTACATGCACATAGTCTGAAATAAATACCATTGGATATAGATGCTTAGCACTTTATTGACCACTTCGTCTTGCCATTCTAGCTTTGCTTTTGAAATACACTGTATAACCAATCAATCATCTAATTGTACTAAACCAATATCCATGTCATAAAATATTGGCCATGAAAATAATCGATGAGGCAAAAGCCTTGAGCATTAAAATGTCCATTGACCTTAATATCAGTGTTTATGAACAGTTATGCATTACTTGAAATGTTTCCATTAAGAAAACTTGTCCGTCCACATAAATTTTTGAATATGCTTTTTGGTATTGTTGTCCAGTGGTCTTGTGAAATATTTGCTTAACTGAATTACTGGGCTTGTTTTAAAGCCATATATTCCAAATTCTGTAAACAACTGCATTTTTTTCTATGCCTTGAAGTACTAACAACTGTTGTTTACTAAACTAAAGTATGTTTTATTTATTGTGGCTGAGATGTTTTGTGTAGGTGTATACTCAAGTCCACATTTTTCACTAAAAAACCTGTGATTTTCTGACATTTTGTGCTGTTGTACTACTTCTCTGGGAATTGATGTTTCCACAGAAATGCATCCAAAACTGCTCATTATTCCTCTTCTTTACTGTGTTAACCTTTATTTCATTGCATTTTGTTTGCACCGTTTCGACGATCAAATTTATCACCCAAGTTTTGTTATATTCCAGAAACAATAACTGTACAAACTGACCATGAACAAAATTAAGTGTGTGTTGTAAATAAAACTCTGTTATCATGTCCACTGAAGACAACTATGAAGCGATATTGGAGGGATGCCGCAGTGGCAAAATCCTTGTAGTGGCTGCCTGTCTTATCGAAGCCGGGAAAAACAAAGATGATTTGATAAAGAAAAAGTTTACATCCTGTGATGGTAAGTATAAAAATTCTTGAACATGTTTTTAACATTTATACTATTACTTTTTGTGTCTTTTTAGTAGTAAAAGAGAAAAAAATGTTTTACATCTGCATTGATCATCATTTGCTAAAAAAGTTATTGTTTTACCAAAATTTTTATAGATTAAACACATAAAATTTTAAAATCACATTTACTTTTTGATACAAATACTACATACCTTTGTGCTCACTTGTCATGCAGAAAAATATTGCTGTATTTCCATGTTAAATGATTTCTTAAAAATTTTTCAGGTGAAATATACAGTCCCTTTCTAGCGGCCGTACGCAACGGTCACGCTCGACTGGTCAACCTTTTGTTGGAAAAGTTTGAAGTGAAACCTGGGGACCACTTCGGTACTTTAAATTTTGACGGCTATTTAATTGAACGTAAGTAAACTTTTAAATGTTTTTTTTACAGTTTTTTTGTCAACTTAGGGATGATTTGGGTAATGTAGATACATTCATGTTTAGTTTTTGTTAAATGTTGTTCAGTAGTCACCAAGGGGCTTAAAAATAATTTTACAAAGAAGAAAAGAATGTCAATGAGGTTGAGTAAAATAGAATAATACATTAATAAAATAACACTCATTGAATGAATAAAAACACACATAACCATTGTACTTTACTTGTTTGGATAAAAACTATTGTTAGTGAAGTGACATTGTGAATGGTATTTAGGCTTACGCTGCATTGAAAAATACATATGACATGAAAGGAGAAAAAAATGTTTAATTCATTCAGTAATAAATATTATCGCAGTGAAAATGTTTGTAAATTTTTTGTTCGTGCACAAAATGGATATTAAAAGGGGGGGGGGGGGGGGGGGGGGGGGGGGGGGGGGGGGGGGGGGGGGGGGGGGGGGGGGGGGGGGGGGGGGGGGGGGGGGGGGGGGGGTGCCTATTGTAAAAAGTCTACTTGAATTTGGTGCTGAAGTCAATGAAACGACTTCGTCCAACTCAACACCCTTGAGAGCAGCATGTTTTCATGGCAATCTAGCTGTTGTAACGTAAGTAAATGTCACTCTTTACAGTGATAGTTAAAAATAAAATTAGTCTATAAAGTTGTTCATTGAATTTGAAAGAAAAATTAACTGCATCAAGCATGTGAAATACAGAGAAAAATATGTCTGCCTTGTTTAAAATGAAACTGTTTATCTTGTTGTTCTGTTTCTCTAGTATGTAAAATGAGTATATAGACCGGTTTTACAGCTTTATCTGCTAGACTTCCAGGAGTCACTTTAAAGCTCTCACAAAATGTAAAATTTTTTTAGGCTTACCCAGGATTTTAAAAAAGCAGTGTTCAATCAACTGTTCCCAAAAATGTTTGAGCTTAAGTGAAGTATACCTGTAAAATCTGGACATATTTAGGGATTTCAGCCATTATTAGTTTGTCAAGTTTTCAGTTTGTAGATATTTACGCAACCCCCTTATTAGCTGGTGTTTGTTTATGTTTTGTACATATTTTTTCTGTCTAACACTGGTGTTAAAAGCATTCGGTCAAGAAAAAATGCTTCAAACTTCTACAAATTTACAGACATGTTAACTAGATATCCAAAGTTAATCCTCCCAAAGTTTGACCCGGGTGAGTTAGTAAAAACCAAATTTAGTTTTTTAAGTTGGTCATTGAATTTGAAAGAAAAATTAACTGCATCAAGCATGTGAAATACAAAAAAAAATTATGTATGCCCTGTTTGAAATGAAACTCTTTATCTTGTTATTCTATTTCTCTAGTAGCTATGTAAAATGAATATAAAGACCAGTTCATCTTTGTAAAACGCTTTTAAAGGGCATAAAAAAAGACCGGTATTACGGCTTTTTCTACTAGACTTCAAGGAGTCATTTTAAAGCTCTCACAAATTGTAAAAATTCTAAGGCTTACACAGAAATTAAAATTTCTTGCATTCATTGAACTGTTTCCAAAAATGTTTTATAGGCCTGAGCTTCAGTGAAGTACACCCGCAAAATCTGGCCATATTTTGGGCTTTCAGCCATTATTAGTTTGTCAAGTTTACAGTTTGAAGAAATGCACAAAACCCCATTTTAGTTGGTGTTTGTCATGCAGCCTCTTAAAATGGCATTTTAAAGTTACCATACGAAATCAACCAACAACGGGGGGGGGGTACAAAACCCCATTTTAGTTGGTGTTTGTCATGCAACCTCTTAAAATGGCATTTTAAAGTTACCATACGAAATCAACCAACAACAACTTTGGCATAACATGCTTTAAGCTAAGTTTGGTACAGCTAATTCCCATCTGTCAGCCATGTGCTGTGTTGTGGCCTTGTTTTGCCTTCAGGCCAATTAACGCTTTCAAATTGATGAATCAGTTTTATCGTTATTGTGATGATATCATGTAATACTGCGATTTAGTATGTGTCTGGATGCTATAATTAAATTGTTTTTTTTTTTTTTTTTTTTTGGGGGGGGGGACTTTCAAATTGATGAATCAGTTTTATCCTTATTGTGATGATATCATGTAATACTGCGATTTAATATGTGTCTGGATGCTATAATTAAAAATTTTTGGTCAAATTTTTGAACATTGAAATAATTTTTAATCTAATTTTTGCATTAACTAATGGATAATGTTCCTATTAAGCTGCTTACTTGTGTACATGTGCCCAAGTCAAACACAAAGCATTGTCATTTAGCCTTGAACATTTTTTGCTTACCGAGTAAATGATATATTTGAACCTTGTTTTGCAAGGGAGCCTTGTTTCTAGCTTCACATAAAAAGTGGGGACCTGGTTTTTAGCCAAACATTAATGATGGGTATACCTCCCTGAAGGGGACACATACACTGGTTTGGGTCACAAAAGAATTCTTCAAACTTATTCAAATTTACACACATGCCAATTAGATATTCAAAGTTAATCCTCCCAAAGGTTTACCTAGGATGACCTAGTGGTTCTTCGCCCACAGCCCCCAAAACGTAAAAAATGAATTCATACATATATACTGATTTTATCATTTTTTTACCCAGGCATCTGATGGAAAATGGTGCTGACCCAAACATCACAAACAAATACAAGAACACTTGCCTTATGGTCTCCAGTTACTGTGGCAACTTGGAGGTTGTTGAATACTTACTCAAGCAGAATATTGATTTCGACAAACAGGCCAGCTGTGGAGGAACGGCTTTGCATTTTGCCTGTGAAAGCAACCGTCTGGCCTGTGTCAAAGCACTAGTCAGTGCAGGTATGTAAATTAAAATCTGTGGCCCTCAGCAGCTATTGTTTTTGACGTGTGATTTGGCTGCGGTGTGTGGTGTAAATTGAATGCAAATCAGTTGGTTTGAAAATGCCACCAAAATTGATGATTGTCTTTACTGAGAACGCTGAGTGTGCCTTGTTTACGTTGGGATTTTTGTGTTTACTGCCCCACTTGCTTGGGCACAAGCTTTAACATTTTGAAGTTGTTAGGCAAGTTTTTTTTAAAGTTATTTCATGTCTACAAAACTGGTTTAATATTGATGGATAACTACCATTCTGTGTTAACAGTAGTGATATTACAGTATCCCACACACATGTAACTTTAACATAAGTTAGTCTCACAAACTTTGGTTTATATAAAGGCTAAAATGTTTGCACCATTTTCCATCAGTTTTAAAGTTTACAATGATTTTGAGTTGGTCCTAAAATGGCCAGTTCCGTAATCAGGAAATACACATAGCGTCATGGCAGCTCATGACATCATCTCGTGCTTATAATAGAATGACGCAGGGGAAGGAGTGTGTGTGTGAGTGCTGCTTGGCAAGTGATGACAGCTTCTTTCCTTAATGCATACCTGCTAATGTAATAGCGAGACACCCTCCCTCAGTGTATGCCTGTCCAATCATAATGCACTGGCGCTTCTAATACACTTACATGTTGCAGTTGGCAATAACATCAAAAGCTATAACTTTTTTGTGAAAAAAGTTTTTTAAATAGGGCAGAAACAAATTAGAAAAACTATAGAAGAAAAATATCATTTTTTTCGTTTTTTTTTCTGAATGAAATTAATAGTTTTATATGAGCAAATAGAACTGACAAGAGCTTTTTGAACAGCTATACAATAGTTTTTTATAGCTCACATTTATAACACTTCACTATTGTGGGGCCTGTTTTACTCTTATTGGCAAGGGAATCTATTAATAAAAAGGCCCTGTTTGCATATACCAACATCAACCGGTGAAACTCTAGACAATTAATATTAATTGACTTTCCAGTTAAAGTAAATGATTTACATGGAGTGTAAATACAGCTGTTTGATAATAACTAAAACCATCTAGGTTACATTTTTTAATTTTTAACCATTGCTGGCATGTTTTTTTTTCAAAAACTAGTCTTTGAATGTTTAAAACTGTTTGGAAATTATAACCAGGTTGAAAACTTACAGTTCGTTTAATCTCATTGGCAAGTAAAAAACGCAACAAAAAGGTTTTTCTCTTTGTATGTAAATGTGATAATGATTAATGATTGTTGTGTTGCACATGTTTTTATTGCTTGCAAATATTTGTTGCTAAAACTGCTCAAACAAATTGATTTATGACAAGAAACAAACAAACCAATATCTTTGTAAAAATAACTTAACCTTTGGGTTTTCCCAATGTCATTCTCAAATAAAGTATAAAACCCGTAAAACAAGTTATGAATGAAATTATCTCATACTAAACCTATATTTGTATTTTTAGGTTGCAGCATTAACATCAAAAACAAGTCAAATCTCACGGCAGGGATGGTAGCCGCCGACAGCTGTCGAACAGATGTCATAGAATATTTTACCAAGCTCGATGGAGTGAACACGGAGACCCAGGTATGATGCTACTACTGCCATTAGCCGGTAAATGGCAGGAAAGCCGGTTGTCAACACAATATTAAAAATAGTGAAATTCTTGTTTGGGCCTGTTGGGGGGGGGGGGGGGGGGGGGGGGGGGGGGGGGGGGGGGGGGGGGGGGTATTCGTTTTTCTCTTTTATATGGCTATTTGTATTGGTTCATAGGTACGGTGTGTGTAGAGCAGTGATTCTCAAACTGTATTTTTAAGTGCAAACATTCCCTGGTGTTTTGGGTTTCATGACGAAATAGTGGCGTGCATGATAACGTTTCAAAGCTCATATTTTAGTTGTTGGTAGTGAAAAGTATCCATACCCACCAGGGGGGGGGGGTTGGGTTTACACATTAAGCATCTATTTGTATTGGTCCATAGGTACAGCATATATAGAACAGTGATTTCTCTCTTTAAGTGCAAACATTCCCTGGTGTTTTAGGATTTCATGACAAAATACTGGTGTGTATGACAATGTTTTAAAGCTCATATTTTAGTTGTTGGTAGTGAAAAGTATCCATACCCACCACAATAAAGGTGAACATTAACACTCTTTGGACAACATTTGTTATGTTTACCTGTGAAGTGTGCCATGGAAGGAAATTTTGATTCATTAATGTGCTGCACCACTAAAAAGTTTTAGAACTGTTGGTATAGAGCAGGGGTGGGGAACCTTTTGATTCATAAAGGCCACCCAACGTTTTGTCGATACTCGTAATTTTTTTAAATAGCATCGTCAAAGCTGAATTATTTTACCTACAGATCTGTTTTTTATGCATATCTATGATCTATTCTAGAAGAGACATTTGTTACATCATACACATATTTAAAATGTTGCATTATGCGCAAACAATTGGTTTGTCACATAAATAAGATTGTTGCGCCACAAGCTCTTAGCAGCTCATGAAAAAAACTAGGCAGAAACAGCTGGTCTAGAACCAATTAAATAGTAATCTAAGAAATAAAATAAAGGTGAATAAAAATACCATTTCCACATATTTCTTTTTGGCTGATGCATTGTGCAATGTCAAGGTCTTTAACATCGAAGGCCGCACTTACTGCCCCAAAAGGCCGTAGGTTTCCCACCCCTGGTATAGAGGATATTTCATTTTTGTATTTAATATTTTTTGTTTTAACTTTGTTGCAAACAGTTATATTGACTGTAACAACCTTTTTATGATGTAAATTTTGGGGGGGGGGGGGGGGGGGGGGGGGGGGGGGGGGGGGGGGGGGGGGGGGGGGGGGGGGGGGGGGGGGGGCAAGAAAAATGTAAAAATATAAACAAAGGGGCCTAACAAAACTCTATGTATTGTAGTTTTTAAAATCATACAGCGAAAAGCATTTACAGAAGTTTGAGTAATTTCCGTACTTTGGCATTTCAAGTGTTCCTTTGACAATTGCCCAATTCCCAAGGGCCAAAAGCAAGACACCATTAGTAGTAACAGTTTTCGTGCTATGTTTGAATATGAGATCAGAGGAAAGAACCCTAGCGCTATGAATAATTCAACAATCCTAAATGCAGCGCCACGTCAGTGTTGGAAATAATCTAAATATCAAGTAAAAACAACAATTGTTCGATTTTTTGGCACTAATGAAAACCCCTGGTTTCCTACCTAAATACATGTTTCATTTGGAACTTGTCACAAACATTTTTTTGTAAAATTGCTTTGAGTGCATAAAACATGCCAGGTTGGCTACACAAAGCTTATGCATATAATTTACTGTGTTTCAGATCATGCTTCTAGAGTTGCTTGGGACATCATTTGCCAATGACAAGGAGTGCTATGATCTTAACAAGACATACCACTATCTATTTTTGGCATTGCTGTTGAGGCAAAAAGGTAGGTTTATCCCTAAATTAACCAACACCAAAAATGCTGTTAAGTATGTTTGTGTGAGCAGTTGAATAATGTAAGCACAAATGTCATAACAGACTACAGGCGTGATTAATATTTAGGTTTCGAAATAACAGACCACAGTGAGACTGATTGTCTGCTACTCTTCTTGAGTAATTTTTGGATAGTTGGATAATGTTGAGTACTGTGGTTCCCAACCTTTACGGACATATCCCTTCCTTAAAAATTCAAAATGCTAATCTATGTAAAGATTATTTAAAAATGGGTCTTTTTATTAACTTCACAGGTGATATTCACAGATCTGTGGTGTACATTTACAAACCATATGAAAAATTAAAGTAAATTGCCCCCTCAAGTTTTTTTTTTGTATATCAGTTTGTGCCATTGTGTGAAACTTGTGCTACTGCCTATGTTGCAATAATGTGTCTTACAAAATCACTAAGAAATACCGCATAGCACCCACGCACATAGCTCGAACCACCAAGACACAACAATGCTATTGTGAAAATGCAATATTAATATTTCTGTACAGAACACATAGAGAAGGAGGTCATGCCCCCTGTGTCAGCCTACAACAATAGAAGGGAATGTCAGACAATAGGGGAGTTACAAAAAATTGCCGACAAACAGGTATGAGTCAAATTAAAAATATGTGTTGTATGTTGCTGGGTGTCGAATTTCATTTGTCTCGCTATGCCTTGTTCTGACCCCAGGAAAGTATTGCCCTCTGTGTATGATATGTACACCTCATGCCTTGCTACTAAAAATAGACACCAGATGGTTTGGTATAGTGTTGAAGCGTTTATTTTTTAACTTTTTTATTTGCAGGTATGCATACAAGCCCTGTAAAAAATACACTATACGAGTTGTTAAAATGATGTCCCTATTTCTAATCTTCACTTTTTTGTGGTTAAATTAATTATGGGTTCCCTTCCCTGAAGGGGACACATTTAGATTTTACTCGATTTCTTTTTTTTTTTTTTTCTTTTTTTTTCTTTTTTGGGGGGGGGGTGCCTTTTTTGCGGTTAAATTGATTTGCGGTTCCAGTTTGAATATTTGTGTTTGAAGAAATTGATTTCCTTGAACTAGTTTTACTTTTTTAACTCAGGCTGTTTTTACCAACTGGCTATTGCATGTAATATACAAATTGTGTTTTTACAGGCTTTGATTGAACTTAAAAATAAATTTACCTAAAGAAAAGCCAAAGGTTTATACAAACTTTAAGTATATTCTAAAAAATTACCTCAAATTGGTCAGTCATCAATGTAAATATTAACACATTTAGAATAGTAAAGTATACCAACCTGTATCAAATTTGCTGAGTGTACATTTCTTTTCACAGGATGCGATACACATGGAAGCCTTGATCGTGCGGGAACGTATCCTTGGTGTGACATGTCCAGAATTGGTCCATCCTATTGTATATAGAGGGGCAGTATATGCTGATGGCCTACAGTTCAATCGATGTATTGGATTGTGGAAAAGATCTCTTCAGCTCAGACAGCTCAATGAAAGAGCTGCCCATAATGACTTGTTAAGATTTGCTGAGGTAAGCAGTTTTCTTGACTATGTCTGCATTTTGAATGGATTTGGGGACAGTAAAAAAGTGATTCGTTGATCAAGGTTCCAGGTCCTAATTTGGCAGAAGTTGTAGTACAGAATTTCAATTTGGTTGAAATCTCCATTTGGTTTAGCATTGACCATCTAAATAACATTTAATTATAACATTTATCAGTCAAATGTATTTATTTCTCAGTAGATTCTTCTCAACAACAAAAAACTGATACAAAAACTTTAGCAATTTCAAATAAAGACAATAATTATTTTTCTTGGGTTGTTTATTGGATAAAAAACATGAATTTTTTTCCTGACAGGTTTTCTCACAAATGATTTTATTGGGTGAACGAATTGACACAGCCGACCTGTTGATCGTTGTCGAGAGTTGCATTACGGAACTGAAACGTGCACAACGCGACATTGACATCCGCAAGGTTTGCAAATACCATACATGTAACATCTATGTAATTTACTAATGATGATAATGTCTTTTTCTTGGTAAGTCACAATTTTCCACATAACAAATATTCACTGATTCCTAATTTATGGGGGGGGGGGTTCTTTTTCTTGGTAAAAAGTCACAATTTTCCACATAACAAATATTCACTGATTCCTAATTTATGGGGGGGGGGGAGTTGGAAATAAAAAGCCCCTCTGTAGAACAAACCACAACAAAATCATTTTACAGAAAATGTACCAGTTATCCAAAAGCAGGTTTTTAACATAAAGCAGCCAATATTGTTCAAACATTTGCTTAAGTCTAAATAACTTTGTTATCTGTCATTAAATATAACCCCCTAAATCGGGGGGGGGGCACTCTGTCAAACGCTAAAGGTGTAGTTAGGCTTAGGTTACACAAACTAAGTCTGGAATTTTGAATTTGTACTAGATGCTCTTAAACTTTTTTGCATAGCTTTTCCATACTACAGGTTGGAAATAAAAAGCCCCTCTGTAGACCAACTCACAACAAATACATTTTACAGAAAATATACCAAGTTTTTAAAGCAGATTTCCAACATAAAGCAGCCAATATTGTTCAAACATTTGCAAGTCTAAATAACTTTGTTATCTGTCATTAAATATAACCCCCTAAATCACCCTATTGATCTCCAGCAACTCCTTTATCATTGCAAATGCCCTAGAGAGGGAGTGGTAGCACCCTATTGAAAGCTCTTAACCTTAACCAGTGAAATTGTACAAACCATTTTAAACACATATATGGCAAAAGCAATCTCAACATATTGACACTTAAATGATAAGATATAAGGCCCAATTAAGGGATCATATCAAATCAAGCTGGTGTCCCAGAAAGGCTTTATTTGCTAAGATCTAATCAAATACATCACTGTCTCTGCAGCAAGTGGTAGCAGCTATGAAAACACCCTCCCCTGAAAAGGAGCTGACACCACAAGATCTGTGCAAAAAGTTTGAATTGCAAGAAAAGTGTGAACACTGTGGCTTGATCAAGGAGATTGAAGAAGTGGAGGTAGAACATATTCTTTTAAGTATTTGGAATCCCTTAACTAACTAAGAAATAAGTATGATTTCCTGTACGAAATAAACATTTTATTTTTGTAAAATAAATGGTAGTCAAACAAACGGTTTTCACAAGCTTTGTAAAGCAGATTTGATAAAAACCTAAGTTAAATATGGGTTGAAAATACATTTTGTAAACATTTTCACACATAACTGACACAAAAACTACATATCAGCTGTTATTTTTTGGTTTAAAAGACAAAAATACAATAACAAAAAAGATTCTTTTGGGGAAATTTTTCATACAACAATAAAACAAAAATGAATACATTCTTACTGGGATCAGCCTTGAAATGCCCATGAAAACCAGCATTCAAGGCATACTTATCCATAAATCATAGTAGGCCAGGCCCATTGAAGGCAAAGCACCAATTCAAGCCAGTCCCTTAACTAAAACATATTGTGAATTTGAGATTATGTTGCAAGCTGTGACCTATCACTAAAAAATTTACTGATTAAAATGTTGCTCTTGGTTGCCATCTAGTGTTGTGTTTCCCCTTACAGGCAAGTGTTTCATCTGCTTGGAATCGTATCAAGGTGAACTTGAGTACATTTCTGTACCTCACAACAATTGTGTGCAAAGTAACATCCAACCCTGATGATCTTCATCAGTTTGGCAAACTCATCTACAGGTAAATATGTTTTATTTGTTTGATTCTTATTACCAAGGCCTGATTGGTAACCAAGATTAGCTATACTTGTTGCTTGCTATTAGCATATGATTTTGGAATCTTGGCCAAAACCAAAGATTCTAAAAACATTTTTTGAGGCATATATTCCAAACATTATTGTTTTCTGTAGAAAAGCCTCAAAACGCATGGATACGAATTGATCAAGGGGTGCGGTTAAGTTGTGCCCCTCCCTAAAGAATATACATTTGAAATGAATAGACCAAAAGGCTGCACAATGTTTTCGGCAAAGATCATTTAAAGTAAATGGGATAAAGAAATATGTTTTATTTCAAGTTTAAAAAGCAAAATCTGGTTTCAATGTTGACTACATAACATTTTCTGTTATTGCTCTTCAAAACAGTGGTCTAACAAGTCAAAAGTGGTACAGTCATATGACATAAAAAACAAATTTGCTTTTCTATAAACTGAATTTGCATTACTGGATTATGCTTAATTTGTGCAGATATCTTAAGAATGAAATTCGAGATGATAAGGGGAATTCCCTTCTACACATGGCCGTCAGCTCAAACACGCACGTCGATGACTTTCATGTGAAGTAAGTGAAAACTTATTAATCAGTCACATGACAACATTGTAACAGGAAACAAAATGCCACCAACTGTAATGAAGTAAAAATGCTTTCCTTTTAAAGTGGACACTTTTAATATTCACATAAAAAAAATTTTGTTCCTTTTCAGGGATGTGTGTCAGTTTCCAAACGCCGACACTGCAAAGTTCCTGCTCGATTGTGGGGCTAACCCTAATGCGAGAAACCTTAAGGGAAATACCCCTCTTCACATCATCGTTCAGGTAAAAAAAGTGAAACTCAATTAAATATTAAAAGTCAAAGAAGATTCTGTTAGAATAAGAAGCTGACGATGCCTGTTTATTTGAGGCTAAATATATATTTCTGTTGATTTAAAGAAACAGTTTATGCTTAGTACCTGTTTTTTTAAACAGTCTAAATATGTAACTGATCCAAAGCAAGAATCTTTCAGTTTTACATTCTATTGTTTGCAGGAGATTTCTTAAATAGCAAAAGTGTTTCAGCTAAAGGTCAACTAAACCAAAATAAAACGATTTTGATTTCAAAAAACATTTGAGTGGGTAAACCAGAAATATATTTTTAAAATTTTCACAATATTATATTTTCACAGTATGACAAGCCCATCAGTGACTTCATCACACTTCATCGTATCATCATGCATCTCCTCAACCAAGGAGCTCATTATGACGTCAGCAACGGGGAGCGCAAGACCCCCCTGGAACTTTCCACCACCGGTGTAGCCGAAGTAATAGTCAAGACTCAAACCCAAGTGACTCTTAAATGCTTGGCCGCGCGGGCCATTCGTAACCACAGTATTCCTTACTCCGGAAAAGTCCCGAGTTTTTTAAACGAATTCATCGACATGCACTGACGGCCTCTGGGTGTCGCTAAGGCGTTTTCATTGTTTATTTTTTGTGTTATTTCCTTTTTGCAGTTCGTTACATCATCGTGCAAGACGCGTGCCTGCAAACCTGGAGTTTGCACGTCGGGTGGTGACGTTGCGATTACGTCACAACCCCCTAATTGTCCCACTGTCAATGCAAAACTGTTTAGCTGGTGTATACGTGTATTATTTGTCAGGTCTATTCGTGACAAAGAAACTGAAGGCTCCTGCGTGTCGCTTGTGGGCGCACGAGAGCATGTCTGGTTGTTGTT
Source organism: Phallusia mammillata (assembly GCA_003260075.1). Lineage (NCBI taxonomy): Eukaryota > Metazoa > Chordata > Ascidiacea > Phlebobranchia > Ascidiidae > Phallusia > Phallusia mammillata. The sequence goes on from QLIY01000502.1 coordinate 92,599, forward strand.
TCTATGTTGACCCTGTTTTGGCATCGTTATGTTACGCTTACTTTTTGTTCATGCAACAGCACGCATAGCCTCACCCACAGTCCGCAGATGTATTGTGATTTTCGCACAGTGTTGATGACGTCATGTTGCTACGTCATCGGTGGGTTCGGATGTTATATTTTTTGTGCGTGACGGAGTCGTTGTTGTTGGCAATATATTCCTTCATGCAAAACTATGTGTGGTATTTAAGCAAAAAGGAGGCGTGAACAAAACTGTTATTTAGCTACAAAGGCTTACGTTCAACTGATACTTTTGCAATCGCAAAAGAAAACGAGAAAGTGATAGATAAATTTTACGACCAAACTAATGCACACAAAAACAATTATTTGAGGTTGTTGGACAAGCGCATTGTGAAATTTCAGTTTTTCCACATGTCATTAAACAAATGTCAAACTAGTAGCGAGCGCAAAAAGCATAAAAAAGAACAACACATCCAATATTGCAGCCCAAGCTTTTGCATTTAGATCTAGAAAAAGAAACGAAAATTCATGACAGCCAAAATTTCGGTGGTCTTTCAGATCGTAAATGTAGGCTACCTCCATTTGGGTTTTCAATTGATGCTTTCGTCTTCGCAAACAGTACAACAATAGCCTGCTGAAGTTTGTTAGCTTGCTTTGCTTGTCACAACACCCAATCACAAGTTATCACTGTAATAAGAATTAAAAATCTGATTGCTTGGTTCCGAACCTTCAGACCCGTTTTATAACGGGTTCCAGACCCCTAAAGCTCAATTAGTTAAAGCTCTCGTTCGAAGCTTGCTATAAAATGTTTGCATTCACAGAGCACTGAAAGCATCCCACGGACTCCTAGGGGTTCACAAACACCAAAGTTACACGCAAATAAAACAGTACATCGAATCCGATAAGGGGACAAAAAATAATTCAAAAGTTTACAGGAAGTCCTGTCTTTAATGTTTTCCAGCAAGATAATAGGCCTATTTAGGATGTTACGGCGATAAGCTTCATCACATTTTTTATCTGAAAATAAAACTGACATTTAAGTCAAAAAGAGGATTCTTTTTCAAACACAGCCTTTCATGAGTTTAAGGCAGCGGTTCCCAAACTGGGGTCCGCGGTCCTTTAGGGGTCCGTGAGGCAATTTTGGGGGGACCGCGAAGCGGTTGAAGTAATTCTATAATCTTATTTGGCGTCAGTTTGTGCCACTAAATAAGTTTAAATCAAAGTAGAATTGAGAATCGACTGTCTCCATTGCTAAACAATGGCCTTTATTGAATGACAACTATCAAAAATGCAATTGTTCGCGCACAATCGTAATGTTTTTGTCCTGTTTGTGATGTCATATGCTATCTTTGGATGATTGTTATGCGCAATTTTACATACCTAGCTAAAATCCTGCAATCAACTTTCGTTTTTATGAAATACACATTTAGGCTTAAGGACCGCGAGCCCTCGAAATAATGGCAAAGGGACCGTTTTGAAAAAAATATGAAAAAGTTTGGGAACCACTGTTTTAAGGTTATTGTAAAACGTAATTTTGAAAGGAAATTTTTGCGTCAATTTTGAAAAAAAATATTACTATTACACCTTCTGAGGCCAAAAAGAAAAGGTATTTTGGGTTACCGGTATTTAAGTCCTCGGGGGCATCACATATCAAACGAAAAATATTTGTTTCATGGAGTAACAAAAAAATAAGTAGGATAAAAACTACTTTCATGTGCTCACAAGTCACAAGGCGAAAACATATTCTTTTAACCCTACAAGACATTTTATATTCTAGAAACAGGCACAAGTAGCATACCGTGACCAAAAGTATTACTTTTATAAGAGTGAAACGAAACTTTTAGTCGAAGCATTGCGACATCCATGTTTCGTTTACAAAAGAATGACATTTACATTCATAATTAAGTATGGCGACTTTAGCGAAGAAGAGCATGATCTTCAGCGCCAATGACATGAAGAAATCTTTATGTAGTTCAGAATAAAAACAAATATTAAAGCAGAATAGAATCAAACTGTTTCTGTTAATCGTGAACGTGTGTGTCTATTTCTGTACAATATGACATTTTGTTTTTTACAATAACATAAGCTAGGCATACATATATTTTATGAATAAAAAAGAAAAAAAATTGTAATATTTTCACGTACTGCGATATATGATTTTGTAAATCTTGGAAAAGGTGTCGTGTTTTTGACTTAATTTGTTGTTGTATGAAATATAGTGGATTATTCTTGTTAACGTTAGAAAAACTATTAGAAAGATTGAAAATTGTTTTAAGTTATACCTGATGTTTTGTTTTGAAATGCAGATGGGCGTATTGAGATTCTAGATGAGGATTTAGTCTTCTTATCTTTCCACTAGTGTTTGGAATATCAAATTTGTTCTGCCCTTGCACCTCGCAAATTAAAGAAAATGGGTGATTTATACCCAGAACTTACTAGAGCCGGACTCACCCAAAACTATCTTCACACAAACTCGTAAGTACTTTGTTTATGTTTGTTTGTGTGTAGCATTTGATTGTGTTGAAAAATATGTGTTTATTGGTGTTTAATTAACAAATGCCATACATTTAATGACTTTTTGTGAGTGCATCATGGGCAACCAGTGTACAAAGTATGGCAGTTACACATTCGTCTTGTTTAGAAAAAAAGAAAATTGCATACCAACTTTAGTTGATTGCACACAAAAATTTGGTGTTAAGTACTGTCTGGTCCTGTTCATCAATTGTGTTGTAGCCTCTATGATTGGTCTGGCATGAATATTGAAACATATTGAACAGGACAAATTGGGGGGGGGGGAAAATTGCACACCAACTTTAGTTGATTGCACACAAAAATTTGGCGTTAAGTACTGTCTGGTCCTGTTCATCACTTGTGTTGTAGCCTGTATGATTGGTCTGGCATGAATATTGAAACATATTGAACAGGACAAATTTTTTGGTATGGATTTGGCTTTTACATGTGTGTGATGAGTAAAATTCCAAAACACAGCACAAAAATATAAATTAAAATATGTATGTGTTTCATTACAGCACAACACACGAGTTTCTTTTTGGAGCTCTTGCAGAATTGCTTGACAATGCAAGGGATGCTGCAGCTACAAAGATTGATGTCTCTTCTGTTGTGAAGCCAAATCTCAGAGGAGGATTTATGCTTAGTTTTCTTGATGATGGAGAAGGTATGCCAAAATTACTTTGCGATTTTTGCGTTTTGTGTATAGACCAAGAGTCGGCAACCCCTGGCACACGTGCTAACCTTGGAGGTGGTTTTTCATGGCATGCCAACCGATTTGCATGTTTATATTGAAGTACCAATTTCACCTGTTAAACTGCATGTTTTTAGTTTTATCATGCCATTGTCTTAAAATTTAGCCATGTACAAAACGCACTGTTTTCTCTTTATTATCGATATCTGCTGGCACGAACCTCTGTTATTTAGAAAAACGTTGGCACGCGAGGTCATTAACACGTTGAAACAACAAGTAAATTGGCACCTGTCGCCTAAAAGGTTGCCGACTCCTGGTTTAGACCGTCATTTGTTTACATGTTTGCAAGTTTGCATACAATATTGGTAGGGTGGTTAAGTTGTTGTCAATTTATCATATTCTCAGGTATGGATCCATCCGATGTAGCGAACATTGTGCAGTTTGGCAAGTCGTTCAAGCGCAATGCAAGTGATCACATGATTGGACAGTATGGAAACGGATTAAAATCGTAAGCAAAAATGTTTTTTTACAAAAGAGTGATGTTCTTAGTCACAGAACTTTTTCCATTTTATAGTTTTTGGTAAACTACTGGTAGGCATTGGGAGACTATTTTTTTCACTAACTATTTTTTGTCTATGTGTATAATAAATAGTTGTTAGAAATACCCAGTAAATTTGGAAATTAATTGGCCATTCAGTCCAACGAAATAAAAGTAAAATTCTGCTTTTACCTAATGTTTATTTGTTTTGCAGAGGTTCTATGAGGATAGGAAATGATTTTATTCTCTTCACAAAAAAGGGGCATGACCTTTCCTGCCTTATGCTGTCTAGAACATTTCATGACCACGAAAACATAGACAGCATAATTGTCCCAATGCCTGTGTGGGATACCGATACGAGACGTCCAAATTATAAACATGGAGGAAGAGAAAGAGTAAGACATTTTGTATCTGAGTTAAAAGTAACCTTCAAGAAAAATAAACTTTCACATCAATTTTTTATTTTTAGTTTGTTAATTGAAGAACAAAGATCACTTTTTATTTAGCATTACTTTATAAAATATCTTAGGATTTGTCTATGTTTTGACATACATTGCTGCATTCAGTTGGATTCAATAAGACAAATTTACAGTTACTTAAAAAGTTACTTCCTTTCACAGTTTGAAACCGAAATGAAACTCATTCTGAAATACTCACCGTTCAAGTCTGAAAAGGAGGTTGTCAGGCAGTTTGAACGGATAAAAGACAGAACAGGTTTTGTAAAACTGTATATATAACCTTAGATCAGACTAACAGAAATTAGATTAGCCTCATGCATTGATATAAATTTCTGTTAAATCTTTTCAGGAACGTTGATTATAATCTACAATCTCAAGCTGCTTGACTCCGGTGAACCAGAACTTGATATAAAAACTGATCCCACTGATATAAGAATGTCTGAAATGGACCCTGAAGATGACAGGTTAGTTTTATCTGCTTTCCTGTTTGTGCCATGCTAACTCTCAAGCAGCCTTATTGCATGCATTTTTTCTTTGTGAAAGTTCGCAACATTTGTTTGATAACAAGAAGAAAATACAGTAAACCGCAGTTAAACCGGATTTGGTTAATCTAGATCTTGGTCTGATTCGGCCAAATCTTGAGGTACAAATGATTTGCAATGTGGTAAGGCTTTAACTTATCGACATATCTGTAAAAAATTAACCTGGGGTTTACGGTATGATAATATTGTAAGTTCATTTTTTGTGTATGTTTTGTAAACATAATACACTGCTGTATGTTTTGCAAAAAATGAAAACTTATAATTGAAAAAAAAAACATTGTCTGGTGTTAACAAAACTAAGATTGTTTATTAACGCTTCATATTAAAATATCAAAATAACTTTCTGCAGCAATTGGCCTGAACGAGTCTCATTTAAAGCTTATGCTTCTATTCTCTACCTGGACCCAAGAATGAAAGTTTATGTTCAAGGGAAGAAAATCCGCACAAAGCGTCTTGCTTGCACTCTCTACAAACCTCGGTAAATGTAACTTGGGTGGTTTGCTAATAAGAAGTTTGCCAGATTTGTGCAAAGAAAGTGCATGTTTAAGATTTTTTGAAATGTTGTCAAAAATGTATATTATTACATAACAGAAGATATGTTGGCTTCTAAAAAATAATTGTTTCATTGATTGCCTTTGACAGTTTTGCTTTTTGTAGAATGTATAAGTTTTCATCTGCAAGATTCAAAAAGCGCTCAGAAGAAGAAGTTATGAAAGCAGAACAAGAGTACAGAATTGGTAAGTGTGTTGTTACCAATCTTACCATGTTTCACCAAATCTTACAATGTTCTTTTAAATTTGAGTTTCAATTGAATATTTTCAATTGCTGCTTCATCCACTGCAAAAAAACATGACATCCAGGATCACTTTGTATTTGCTTTGTATTGCATGGCCAATTTATCATATTTTTTTAAGCCATTGATTTGATAATTTTCCTAATTATTGACCACAGTTGATGCAATTAAACAGATTTTGCAGTTAGCATATATGCGATTAACAGAATATGTCTTGCAAAACATGGTGTTTAAAATATCTTTTCTCAATGGATGTCACTGGACCGATGTAGGAAGCACTGTACCACAATATGTTTTGTACTGGTGGAACAATGTTTGCCCCAGTGACTATAAAAACAAAGATAGACTAATCAAGTGTTATAGAAAAATAATACACACAGTGAAAAAAGTTCTTGCTTTTTTATCAGCTGAGGAAAAGGCAAGAGAAGCAGAAAGTGTGAGTCGCGATTTGGAGCGGAAAGTGACCATGAAAGCAAATCCCAGAAAAGAGGAGCTGATCGAGCTTCGTGTTGCTCAAGATAAAGCCGTCGGCATGCGAAAGATGTGCAGCTCGAAACGAGACAGTGCAAATTTCAAGAAAAAGTAAGTTTTAGACTGACTGTCTTTCAAGTTTTCATTTTGTTACGGCACAAAAAACTTGCTTTACGCATTTTTCAAAAACTTTATAAACTTTATAAATGTAACTTGCAGGAAAGCAGAACTCCTTGCTATTTGTGGTATCTTTTTCAACTTTTGCCCAGATGTTTTGTTCCTTATGAGTAAAATGATTTGGTTTTTATCAAAGTGATTTGTTTTAGGGCTTTAAAAGACAAAAAGTCTCTGGATTTTGTGTTTGGCTTTAACCTGGAGAATCGGAAATATTATGGAATGTTCATTTATAACTGCAGTCGACTCATACGAATGTATGAACGCGTTGGTCCACAAAATAATGGAGGAATGTAAGTTAGTAGTTAATCACTTATCAAATTTTTTAATATAAATGCACATTTAATCATTATGTTTTTTTGCCATAAATCTGGTTATGCAATAAACTAGATTTTATTTTCAGTGAATATTTTGGATTTTTGATCCACATGCAATTAAACAGACAATGATATTAACTGGTATATATATATGCATTTAACGAGACTTGTCTGTAATTTAGTTTCATTCCAAAAACTTACCTGAAAATTGGAATTAAAAAAATAATTTTTTTACCACCAAAACACCTAATTTTTATACAGTGCCGGCCTGTAAAATCATTTCTTTGATTTTAGGAACTGCGCTGGAGTTATTGGTGTGGTCAATGTGCCATATCTTGTGTTAGAACCCACTCATAACAAACAACATTTTGCTGACAATAAGGAATTTAGGCATTTACTAAAAGCAATGGGTAAGTCGCCTGTATTTTGCAGTCTTGTTTCATATAGTTTGTTAGACTGTTTTAACAAATGGTTTACTTATGTATTTGAAGTATATAGATTTTAATATGACGGTTGACAAAAATCGGCTAGACTGACTGATGGGCGTATTGACATATTTATCAATTGTTTCCACTTCCTATTAGAAACTTAATAAACAATGGAAAATTAAAAGCTGCAGACAGTGCACGCTGTTTTCGCCTGTTAAGGTCCCATCAGTGCAGCTGGTGACAAGAGATAGGCCATATTGGCTAGTGTAGCCATCCAACAGCACTGCAGTTAGTTGGGAGTAACAAGCTAAAAAGCCACACCTCACCTAAAAACTGGCTTACAATGGCCAATGGAAAATTAATTTAGCAATTTTTGCGTAATAGAAAATGTTTTAAAAACATGTTTTAAGTTGTGTTTAATATCACTGTATGATTTTCAGGTGACCACTTACAATGTTACTGGCGCGACTCAAAAGTTTCAGCTGGAAAGGGCGTTCTCGGTTTTTGGGAAAGTTTTGGCTACCTCAGTGACAGTTGGGGAGATCCTCCATCAGATGACCCTAAGTATGAACGAGCAAGGACGATTAGAATACCCAAAGTAATTCAATGCGGTAAGTTAAAACTAATAATAAATCACATATTGTTTTGTCCAGCCCCAATCTTAAATTGCAGAGTGAGTGAGTGTTTAAGTTTATAATCAGTTAGCAGACACCACTAGAAATTTGTGTAATTTATATCTGTTACTTTTCTTGGGTAAACAACTTTACCCAAAATTGTCTGTATCAAAAGTAGACAAATGCAATACTAGTGAACTATTTTCTTTCTTAAATCGATACACAGCAATTGTATTGTTATGCAGTGATGTATAAATAAATAAACTTAGCTGAGATGCATAATTCCGATCTAAGCTAAGTTTCTAAAAAAAACTTTTTTAATCATTACAGAAGTACCTTAACTGTGTTATGGGTTCCTCTTGCCTAAAGGGAAAACATATTGTTTTAGTTTGTTATTTTCTTGCTAACACTGTTTTGTTAAACAAGTTTGGCCAGGAAAAAGGTCCTTCAACTATTCAATTAATATACATTAAACCTCGGTTTAAACCGAATTCGGCCAATTGGGATATTTGCCTAATCCAGTCAAATTGTTCAAAATTAAAAAAAAATGTTTTTTTCGTTTTTTATTTCAGATGCATGCCTCAAATGGAGGACGTTACCTTTTCAGTCAAACATGGTTGGAAAAGACCCACCGAGTAACTGGATTTGTTCTATGAACCCTGACCTCAAACACAATAAATGCCAGTGCCCTGAAGAGACCTCACAAATCCCCATTGGCGAATTTCAGAAGGAAACGAAAACCGTGGAGCAGAAGAGAACCGATTTGGAAGACAAAATGGAAAAGATGCAAAGAGAATATGAGAAAGTAGCGGTATGTAATTGTTGTGTTGGTGGACTGCAGTGTTTTCTCCACTATCCTGGCCTATGCTTTCAAAGTATCTAAAACATATTTGTAAGTCGCGCAGGGCTTTTCCTGTTGGCATCCTGTCTTCGTAATTAAACAAAATCGGTCTTACCACTGAGCCTGTGTAGCTCAGTTGTTAGAGCGCGAGTCCTGGAATAGCTCCTGTCGTGGGTTTGAATCCCACCGCAGGTTAGATGGGCCTGGCGTACTGTGATTTACATATGAGTGTGCCGTGATCGCTGGTCTGCATAGACGCCTTAGGGCTGATCCCAGTTAAACCGGATCTTTGCCTGATTCGGACAAAACTCGAGCGAGGTTCAAATGATGTGTAATATGGTAAGACTAATTGGTAAAGCTACTAACACACGGACTAGGACAACTAGATTCTTTTTCGTTTTTTCAAATTAGATCAGAATTAAAATTAGGGCATCTCCTTTTTCACAAATTAGATTAGAATTAGAATTAGAATTTTCTCAAAATGCAGAAATTAAACTAGAATTAGATTTAAGCCAACCAACTTTAGTTTGTTTCAAATTTGAACGTGTAGATTTGCACGTTTAAAACAATACGATTCGATGCATCTAAAACGTGTTCGAACGGAGCTGAGCGCCAAATTCCACTGAAAAACGTGTTTCAGTGATGTAGTTTTGGTCTTGTTACAAAATGCATGCTCAGATCACATGCCTAAAAGTGTCGTTGGACAAACTAGCGATTTTGGGAAAACTGTGAATTAGATTAGAATTAGAATTAGAGCTTACTCGATAATTCTATATTAGATTAGAACTAGGATTACCGCCATTTTGCGCTAATTTGCCCAATTAGACAACTAGAATTATCTAGTTGTCCAAGTCTGCTAACACAGGAACTTATACACTAGACAGGTTGGCTAAATTCCGGTAGGTGGCGCACATAAATACTTCAAATGCCATTTATGTAAAAAAAGCTGATGGTTAGAGCTATTATAGTGTTGGTCTGAGGTTTCATAATAATAATAGCAATAAAATCAACCCAAAAACCCTGTTCTTTCGGTTTATCCAGATTTCGCCTTTTACGGACAATTTTTGTTTGTCTCAAATGGGTCCGAAAAAGAATGTGGTGAAATGAGTGAATGGACGTTCCTGAAATCTCTGAAATTAATATTTTATCATTTTTTCCGTACAGAAATTGCAGACAGTTACGAGCAGTCGAGATGCGGTCAGCAAATTTTCTTCTTCATCCGGAAGAAGGCGGCGTATATTTTCCGGTGACTCATCCGACTTTTCTTCGGATGACAACGAACCTTCCTCGTCTTCTTCAAATAAATTTCTCACCCAAGATTCGAGGATGAGTTCAACCAGCGTTGGTTTTAAGGTTTGTAATGACTTCACTTTTCTTCCTAAATCTGCTTTTTATTAAGTTATACAGAGCATGCTGTAGTAAACCTTTTCTTAATAATGACAACTCCTTTCAAGTAAAGCAACTGCGACGATTCAGGGTCATTAAAATTAAATCAAGAAAGTTCGGCGGGAAAACCACTAAATCACTAAGTTTGCTTTTATTTTTTGCTTTTATCCCGCTTTTTATATTGTTTTCAGACACTGATGATGCTCATAAAAGCGAAATGCATTTGTTTTTGTAAAACGAATAAAACACAGCGACAGATTTAGTGGTTTTTACGCTGAATTTTCTTGACAGTGCACACTGTTTCAATTTCGACCTATAAAGTATCATCAGTGCATCTGATGACAAGACATTCAACGTATAGGCTTTTTTCTTTTAATTTAGCAAACCTATTTTATCTATTGAACCAAGTGCACTGTATTTACCCGTAAGTTCTTTTAGTGCAGCTAGTAACGAGACATTGAACGTATTGACTAGTGCAGTGGTTCTTAAACTTTTTCATTATTTTTCAAAATGGCCCCTTTGCCATTATTTCGTGGTCTCGCGGTCCTTAAGCCGGAATTTGTATTTCAGAAAAACGAAAGTTGATTGTAGGATTTTAGCTAGTTATGGAAAATTGCGTGTTACAATGATCCAAAGACTGTTTGTGACATCACAAGACAAGACTAAAAAACATTACGATTGTGCGCGAACAATTGCATGTTAGTTAATTGTTATGCAATAAAGGCTATTGTTTAGCAATGTAGAAAGTCGATTCTCAATTTTACTTTGATTTAAACTTATTCAGTGGCACAAACTGACACCAAATAAGATCATAAAATTACTTCAACCTTTCCGAGGTCCCCATAAAAATGCCTCACGGACCCCAAAAGGACCGCGGACCCCAGTTTGAGAACCGCTGGGCTAGTGTAACCACTTTAAAGACGTTCCAGTTTGTTGGGAGAAACATGGTAAAAAAAACATGCCTCAGCAAATCTATTTTATCCTCCTTTGTGTAAAATTTATGTTTATGACAAAAATTGTTAATACTGAAAGCAACAAGCTTATATGCACGTTAAAGGGATACGATTACATTAAAACTTAACGTAATGCTCAAAAATGTTTTATAAAGGTCGTTTGTATCTATTTTACCTTCCAACAACACTCTTGCTACAGATACTTAAAAATCGTTGGCCTGTACAATACGCAGTGTTTTGACGTGGCTTGTTATTACACTGTTTAAACCTATTTACAATTTGTGTAGTTTCATTCCCAATTTTGTTTCGCCAAAATACTGCACGTTTTCATGATACAAAACTATTTTTCGTACAGAGGCGGTCAGTGGACGGACAGCGAACAGTTGCGAAAAAATCCGCCTCTTTTACTCCAACTAGCAATTCGAATTCGCATTTTCCAAAAAAACGCATAAAGGTTTGTTTTGTGTTTCTTTTTTCATTATTGCCACCATTTAATTTGTGTGTGATTTATTTTCAAATTTTCTTTTTAGTTGTCGACCGACTTTTCTGATAGTGACGGTGACATGGGGATGGATGATGCGAAAGGTATTGGTTACTTTTAGTTTATAATACCATTTTAAATAATATAGTAGCTTTTTGGACATTAAGCTATAATTTTATGAGAACATTGACGCCGAGAGTCTCAGAGGCTGTGGTTGTTTTTAGTGTTGTATTTTTTGAATTTTCGATATTGCATCGTATCCCTTGTCTAAAAGGACTGACAGAAGTAAACAAATTTTTGATAGTTGTAAAACTGACAGCCTTTTGGCACATTTAGTGTCAGAGCAAGAAAGATTTTTAATCGTAACTGAAATATTACTTTTGTACAAATGCGTTTACATAATAAAGATGTATCGAATATTCGGTTTGCTGAATTTATTCGGCCGAATCAGCCATTTTTACAAAGATTCGGTTTTGGCCGAATAACTTGTTGCGATTCGGCCCAAACCGAATCTTTTGTGAACACATTTAAAAAAAAACACAATCTTTCAAACTACGCCAACTAAAAAAGAACTGTAATTTTATGCAACCATGGCCGAGGCAAACTTAAAACTTGCAGAAATATATCGATAGTGAAACATGGACTATATTCTGCATTGTTTGCCTGGTAGCTTGACCTATGTTTTTATGTCAAACGCGTAGCGTAAGACATCGCGTGACGTCATAAATAATTCAGTTGATTCGACCGATTTTATTCGACAAAACTGACGAATATTCGGTTTAACCGAAACCAAAATAAGCCGATTTGATGCACCTCTAGTTTACTTAAGCGTAGTTTATCAGCTCATCTCGTAACCTGTATCACTGCCCATTGTGCTTTCTACCCCGGGGGTACATGTACCCCTGTTCAAGAACCCCTGCTTTAAGGAAAGGGAGTGGAGATAGACATGAGTTTAAAAGTTTCTATATTGTGCTGCAGTATGATATGTTGATTTTTTGCTGTTTGAAAACAACCCTTGTTAAATTACCCTACGCTTTAACAGTAATGTCTAAACTGTGTTACATTAAACAGGAACGGATATCGGAGCAGCAGTGGAAGTTAGTATTAGTGACAAATGGAGACCGGGTACTGTCGTTTCAACCAGGGTCGTTAAAGGTCAACCAACCAAATACAAGGTCAAGTTTGACCAGCACCCTCAGGTAAAAGCAGCTAACACTGACCAATGGTTAAAGATTTTGTAGCCCAAATTTGTGTGGTATGTATTTGCCGAATAATCTGTAAAAACCATGTACAAAACGCTTCTTAAGTTGTGCCATACTTTATTCATAATAGCATAAAAGTGCGTGCGCACAGGTTGTGTATTGGTTATAGGCAGCTGAATATCACGTTGTTAAGTGTTTTTTAACCGTTTTTGCAGCGACCCAAATGTGAAGCGTGAATCTTAGCTTGTCTTTTGGGACCATTATTTTACACATATTTGTTTTAACCCTGAAATGTTCAAATGTCACCAAACATATTCGTGAAAGATCAATTTGCCTACTTCGAAATTGCCAAACGAATGTCATTAAAATGCTGTACTCGGTTATCGAAAGACTTTGTGAATAACTATTATCGATGGCCACAACCAGTACACATGGCAACCTTAAGTTTGAAAAATACTGATGCCTTATATCTATAATATGTAATCCTGCCAAATTTTCACGCTTGGTAAACGCAACTTAGATTTAAAATAAGGGCAAAAGACCCCCTAACAATTCTGCGCAAACCTACTCATGGCTCAAAAGTTTTCAAATTACTGCGTCATTTATGGTGACGTCACAACCAAGGTGTCAAATAATGGCCTGAACGAAAAAGTCATTTTTTCTTGCTCGTAGGATCGATTTGACAAATGGTGCGAGGATGGATCGAGCGATTTTCGATTTGTGTCCAACTCGGAACTTGTATCAAATGGAACACCCAGCAAACCAAGACGCCAAAGCTTGCCGGGTGAATTATTGACTGTTGAAAGCGGGTTTATGCCGTGTACTCGAGAAGAAAGGAAATAATTTACAAAAACCGTCAACTTGAGTGCCCTTTTTTAGACCAAATTTTAAGCTTTGTGTTGTATGTAAGCTGAAATTAGTTCGCCCGGCGTTTTGTTGGTATTTTTCTTCTACAGTTCTACTTTTTTTGTTTTTTCTTCCCCTGTGCAGCTTGCCCATCCACTATTTGACTCTATAGCTTACATGAAATGGAAATACTGAACGAAAAATCTTTCAAAATAAGACACTCGTGGTGCTGTTTTAAAGCCAAATTGTTCATGTAGTACAGTATTTGTATTCGACTAATAGTACTAACGTGTGTCCATTTTTTATATCCATTGACCCAAATGAGAACTTTTTTCTACTTCCACCGTTTTTAAAATGATTTGTTATTGTCGTTTTCTTCTAGAACCGTCAGCAGCAACAAAGGTTAATCAGAAGCAAATGGAACTGCACGAAAACGCACTTGGAAAACTTAGGTACAAAAGATACAAACTTTCAGTCATAGAAAATGTAGAAAACTTCACTTTGCTTAATTTCAGTGTGATCTGCTATTGTGCCTTCTAACCTAAACATTTACAAGTTTAGAAAATGAATATTGTGTGTGTAGCATTGATGAACTGACTTATGTATTTAATATTGCTTAAACCCATAAAAAAATTACTTTTTACGTCTGCTAATATTAAGTATAAACTGTTTAGAACTTGCTTGCGCTATTTCCTTCCCCCACAGTGGAAAATGCCCAAAGAGGAAATCAATAATCTCACTCTACAGGAATTAGTTGATTTTCCTATGGTAAGTGCGAATATGTTAAGACCTATTAAAACTATTTGGGTGTGTTATTTGAAAACTGTTTAAAAACTGAAAAATGTTGATGCTTATTGCCGAATGTGGGTTTTAAATTGTAAGTAGTGCAACTCTATACAACAAGTTTTAGATTGTTACGTCGGTGCGCAAATTTCAGCGAGATCTTTTGTTGATGTACTTATTTTTGTTCCACAGTTGTGTCCGTTGTTTGGTAAGGATTAGCAATGTTAACGGTAACATTTATTGCAGTATAAGTCGTGTAAGTTGTGGTGTGAATTGGCATTTACCTTGGGGCATAGTGTTAAGTGCGTATTTGTGCTGACTGCACAGTGCTGGTGGGTTTTCTTGACGTTGTAATAGCTATGTTACACGTATTTAATTTGATCACAGTTTTGTTAATAAGCGAGCTTCTTTGGACCATATCTGCTAAGGTTCATAAAGCGACAGTTTGTGTGTGTGAAGACGTTTACTTAGTCTGCCTTCGTATTAGCATTTTTAATTGGTCTGTATGTACCTATATGAAAATTACCCTCAAGGCTTTGTTTTTTTAAGTCTCTATTCCGACTTGAGTCACCATTTTTAAAGACTTGTCTCGGTACACCAACAACAAAAACGATTTTTTTCAACGACCTGTTCAACCACACAACATCTGCAACATTCGTAGTTATTTTTGCTTAATTTCAACGTAACAAAGTCGCTGCTACAATCCTACATGCAAAAAACATTCTTTCGCTGATTCGATTGTTTTTTTAAAGTTAGTCTTATCTTTCGAGCAATGTTTCTATATTACGTCACAAGTGATCAAACAAGACGATTGTTTGCGAACAATTAAAACTTGTAGTCTTGTATGTGATGTTACTCACTGGCTTAGGATCACTCCTGTACGTTGTAATCCTATAAGACTGAGTAAAAAAAAATTCCACATGTCGTTGCAGGAAAACTTCGCAGGGAGTAAATTAATTTTTGAATGTTGCAAAGTAGTCAGTACGGTCGCGGGTCGGATGAAATGGCCGGACCTGGTCCGCGGGCCGCAGTTTGGTGACCCCTGGTTTAAGCGAACGCAGTTCATGTCAACACCAAGTTATTGCTTTCAAGCGTTTACTTTAAAAATATAGGAGTTTTAGGTTAAGGCTTGACGTTCTTGTCCAAGCTGGTTAATAAGTGTCAATTATCCATTGGCCAACTTGCTTTTGTTTGTTCTGATTGACAAATGAACGTATTAAGAGCTTGATCATCAGCGCATAAACTACAGTGCAACTGAATATACTATTCTAGACATGATTATAGTGTTCAAGCGGGGGCCCAGAAATTGACTTGCACCAGCGTATTTTTTCGCTCTCAAGGGCCCTGATCTGACGGTCCGTAAATCCCATACTTTTGAAACATGTTCCGGTTTAATGTAACTTGCTTATTCGGGAATTCCGGTTTGTCAGAAAGCAAAAGGCCAGATTCGTATATAGAGCAAGAATCTTTAAGAGCAAAACTGTTTGACTTTTTGGTCTACTTGTGTTTTTGTAGGACGACTTTTTTGATCATTACGAAAAGGGGTTGCGCCGCCTAGTGAGCAACTTTCGCACTCAAGCTGACCAGCAGAGGGCAGCAGCGGAGAGCGCAAAAACTGAGCTGGCTGAAACGCAGCAAATGTTGTACGAAGTTCTTACCAAGTTTGACAAAGTAAGCTTTTCCAAACTTGTTTGTGAGAATAATTTTTTCAGTTGTGGAAATAAGTTTCATGCATTTTTACTTCAGAAGTTATGTTTCTGGACTTGAGTATTTGCATAAAAACATGACTTGTAATGAACAAAGTAATTGAAAGATGAATTTACATTCAACCAATTTCAGAAAAAAGTAAAGTTTACCAATATGTTGAGGGTTTGCCATTGATTTATAATTTGTATGGTGGGGCAATCTTTTGGCTAACTTAGTATTTTTTACTCCCAAGAATTATGGTTCATTTCTGTGTTTCTGGAGTTAAGTATACTTTGCATCAAAACATGGTTTTTGATGAACACAATGATTGAAAAGATGAATTTACCTTCCAACTATTATAGGAAACCCCTAACATGACCCACGACGAGGTGGGACCTTACACACGTCGTTACCTGGACAACACGACGTGATGACGTCACCAGTTCAGTGGAAGATTTTTCCAGTGACGTCACGTGCGTTAACGAGGGTGTGAAACCTCATCTACCGGAGAGTGCCGGTTACCATCCGAAATACAAAAACTTTCTGACAACAGGGGGGGGGGCCGTTACCTGGACAATACGACGTGATGACGTCACCAGTTCAGTGGAAGGTTTTTCCAGTGACGTCACGTGCGTTAACGAGGGTGTGAAACCTCATCTTCCGGAGAGTGCCGGTTACCATCCGAAATACAAAAACTTTCTGACAACAAGAAATTCCTAGTCTAAGGAGTCTGTAATATACGCCACAGGGCATAAAAACTAGTTGCCTGGTGGTTCGGGCACTTTTTTGTTTTTCTGTGGTTTAAACAGGATCTAAAACCTTTTTTTGTTAAGTAGGACATTTCTTCAACCCCTCGGATTTTTACCGAATTTGAAGCAATTTTGTCAGGTGACTTTGGTCACTGAAATGTTTGCACCAATGACGCAGTCGGTCTGTCACGTGATGTAAATGTTTGGTTCAGTTTCATCCGCAAATACTTAGGCTACGTTTGTCACCTTTATACACGAAAAACCATGCTTTAGAAGTTTTTAGCCAATCTCAAGTATACAAGAATGGACTGGAAAAACGATGTAAAGTCCCCAAAAATGTGTTGAAAACTGGTGTTTGTTGGTTAAATTCGGTTCATAGATGAAAAAATGTTGGCTAAAAAGGTCTCAAAAGAAGAAAAATAGTGACAGCAAAATTTGACTTTAGAATTAAATAATAAAAAAAGTGTTTATTGCAGTTAATGGATGACAATTTTTCAACCAAAAGTTGTTTGAAAACACTCCTGAAAGAAAAAAAAACATTTTTTTCTTTACATGTTTTGTTTGTTCTTATGTTCTGTGCGCGTGCTAGCAAAAACTTACGTTACAGCTTTTTATCGGTCAACTTTTTGTTTTTGATGTCGCATATCGTATCATGATTTACAGAACAATCATGACTTAACTTAGTAAATAAACGGGCCTTTTGTACTCTGAACGCCGGTTCTGATCTTAACCAATAAGCAGTAGGCAATTTGTCACGTGGTTATATTTGAATGCCCATTTGCATTCGTTCCCGCGTTTTTTTAACTTCTGTGAATAAAGGTCATCGTGTTGTTGAACGTGACTTGATTTTTTTGTCGCCAGGGCCTCTAGTTTATATTGAACACTTGACAAAGAGAAATGTTTCTTTGTTAAATTAATTTTCCACCAAGCATCGCAGGTCGTTTCGTTTGGTGGGCAAACATCACTTAAATTGCACTAGGATTACGAGACCCTTTGAAACCGATGGTTTATCTCGAATGGGTATTAGGTTGCTAGGAAGTAGTTAAACGATCCTTTTTTGCTTTAATATACTTTCCCGCTTTGAACTATGTTTTTGATCCTTCTACGGTTAAGGTCATACATGACTTTTTAGGTGAACAACTTTAGCTCTAGCAATATGTGCTTGAAAACAAAGGTTAAATAATTGAATACTCTTGTTGGTCTAAAAACTGGCATTTACTTTCAAAAAAGGTTCCGTAGATGATACCATTTGTAGCTGAGAAAAAACTGTTGCTATTTACGTCTTTATGTACTTTAATGAGCAAAATAACCTTGAAATGAGTTGTACTTTTTGAAGGTTAGCCATTGAAGAGTATGCTTTATAGCTTTATCAACATTTAATAGCATGAAAAAAATTCCCATTTTGTAACTCAAATAGTTTATCACAGTAGGCTACCCCAGGTCCATTGAAGGCGTTATATCGAATTAACTGGTCACCATGCATTCCCACATAAACCAGAAAAACCCAGCCTGCGGTGGGATTCGAACCCAGAGCAGGAGTCTTTTCGGGACTCACAATCTACCAACCAAGCTCCACAGGATCTGTATTTCATACTGGTCAAAATAGTTTAGCCCATTGAAGCGGCAAAAGCCTCAATGACGACTGTCAATAATGAATGGTTGATTTAAATCGATAGTTAGATTTGTTACGGTTGAGTAGGATTCTTAAGACAAGCCCAGGAGGGTTTGAAAGGCGCAACGGGTAATCCAATCAACTTCATCACGATGAACCCGTTGATAAAACTTCAAGGGTTGTTTAGTCACTGTCACTTATCTGTGTAGCTAAGCGCCCCCCAAAGTCGGTGCTCAGGATAATGCTTTGGTAGAATTCAGATCTAGTTTGTCGTAGTCTCTTTAGCAAACCCTAGGCTAAATTATGACGTAGTGGGTCTAGGAATTCGTTTGGCGCGATCTGTGCCTCCAATGAACAGGGCAAATGTTTTTAGTTGAAACTTGAGTTATCATCATGCCATACGAAAACTGGAACTGCGTTTTGAATGGTTGGCAAGCGGTATATTTCACGCTTATAAGCGTATAGCTTCGTTTAATAGCTCGAAACGTCGATCCCTGGATGGGGCAATTGAGCCATCTGCCTGGCCGTCTTTAGCGACTGTTCCGAAGTTTTTGATAAATCTAGGCGCCTAAGAACGTGCTGAAATTCTTGCGAATTATATCTTGAAATCCTGATTTTTGCATTGCACACAATTGACAGCCGATAGAGCGTTTCTTTATTTCTCTGTATTTGAGTTGAGTTGCGTATTAATGGATAAACGTTTTAAAGGCGAACGATTAAATCAGCTTCCACGGGCTTCGAACCCAGGACACTCCCGGGGACGAATCCCGATCAGTTTTTTCATGTCTGTATATGGGTCAGGCGCGCTGGACCATTCGGCCTCACTTCAACATGAGCAAATCTTTTGCCTTTTATTTTTTTATGGCAAAAGTGCAACAATATGAAGTCATAGCGCCCTCCAACGACGAGCGATTGTACCCTCAGGTACGAGCGATTGTATTCTACTTGAAACTTAAACCAGAAATGACAGTATAGACAGGAGGCAATGATGAACAACACCTTATGTTTGTCCAGAACATTCTAAAAGAACAAAATGACTCAAAAGTTCTAAGGCATCAAATGAAACGGAAACGTTATATTTTTGAAAACTTATTGTGTCGAGATAAACACTTTCCCGTTGTTGTATGAAATGCTCTTGCACACGAAAATGCAAACGTTAATGTAAACATTGTACATGATAATATCGTAGCCGCTACACTATTTACAATTAGGCCTAAGTTAGATTTTAAGGCGATGACAACAAGATAAGAAACAACCTTTTACACACTCCTTATTTATAAAAACAAAATTTTATGCACGTTATTTACACAATTAGACCAAGTTTTATTACAAACGTTGTCCACAATCTACACCTAATCGCTTTGGGGGGGGGGTACAGTATAGACAGGAGGTAATGATGAACAACACCTTATGTTTGTCCAGAACATTCTAAAAGAACAAAATGACTCAAAAGTTCTAAGGCATCAAATGAAACGGAAACGTTATATTTTTGAAAACTTATTGTGTCGAGATAAACACTTTCCCGTTGTTGTATGAAATGCTCTTGCACACGAAAATGCAAACGTTAATGTAAACATTGTACATAATAATATCGTAGCCGCTAACCTATTTACAATTAAGTTAGATTTTAAGGCGATGACAACAAGATAAGAAACAACCTTTTACACACTCCTTATTTATAAAAACAAAATTTTATGCACGTTATTTACACAATTAGACCAAGTTTTATTACAAACGTTGTCCACAATCTACACCTAATCGCTTTCATCCCATTGGAAGCCTTGATACAAAACTGGCTTTGCATATTCCCTTATTTTGTCAGCGGGAAAGTACCCAGTCTTTCTGGTTCTTGAGTTTGTTCCAAAACACCTCCGATCGCACATCAGTCGCGATGGATTCACATAAACCTGGTCGCCTAATTGCAGCTGAATCTCATCGTTGGTTTCATTAGTTGGATTGTGTTCGGCAATTGCCTCTAGGTAGCGATTGACTGAACCATAGTACATGTAATCATCGTCCAAAGTGCAAACCGTGATAGGGGGGGGGGCGCAGAAATAAATTAAATTGCATTATCCCCTTATCCCGCTGTATTAATTTGGACACAATATGTCATTCAATGGGCTCTATCGCGTAACAATGGGCTTGACGACTTGTGTTTTATTAGATTTGGGTCGCAACTATTATTTTTTTGCGGGGGGGGGGGTCAGCGGGAAAGTAGCCAGTTTTTCTGGTTCTTGAATTTGTTCCAAAACACCTCCGATCGCACTTCAATCCTGGTGGATTTACATAAACCTGGTCGCCTAATTGCAGCTGAATCTCATCGTTGGTTTCATTGGTTGGATTGTGGTCGGCAATTGCCTCTAGGTAGCGAGGAACTGAACCATAGTACATGTAATCATCGTCCAAAGTGCAAACCGTGATAGAATCTTTTCGTGTTTTTGTCAGCATCAGAGCGTACACTAAACGTCCCACCTGCGAATGGAAATCCGAATTTTATCACAAGACAAAAGTACCATAAACCTCGGTTCAACCGGATTCGGTTATACGCATCTTCGCCTAATTAGGATTTTTTTGGCCCAAACGGATCCGGATTGGGGGGGGGGATGGAAATCCGAATTTTATCACAAGACAAAAATACAGTAAACCTCGGTTCAACCGGATTCGGTTATCCGCATCTTCGCCTAATTAGGATTTTTTTGGCCCAAACGGATCCGGATTAACGGAGGTTTACTAAAATTTCGGTTTCTATTATGATGTGTTAAAGCTTTCTATGCCTTTCGTTCATGCTTTGAACTTTCTTTAAAATTTGGTTGAAAACACATTGTTGTTGTAAAAGCATTAAGCCAGTAAATGATAAGCTGCAGACAGTACACCTTGCTTCGACCTACAAGGTCTCATCAGTGCAGCTGGCGACGAGAGTTCGGCCGCATTGGTTAGTGCAGTGGTCTTCAACCTTTTTTGAAGGCGACCCCAATTTAAAAGAAAATGAAATCAACATTTACATGCGACCCATTTTATTCCGACGGCGAGAAAAATATTTCACGTAATGCCGAAACTGAAACTATTTTCATGTAAATTTGGCAGCTTAATTTTCAAGTAGACTTTAAATATTAGCATTCAACGCTCAAATGTTGGAGGAACCCCCAATTTTTATATAATTTGGCCAATCTAACTCGCGTTAAAGCTCACCTGTTTGCAGAAATAAATTAAATTGCATTATCCCCTGTACCCGCTGTATTATTTTGGACACAATATGTCATTCAATGGGCTCTATCGCGTAACAATGGACTGGACGACTTGTGTTTTATTAGATTTGGGTCGCAACTATTATTTTTTTGCTTATTGCATCACAATGATTAGATTGTGACACGAGGTACCAAACTGTACTGCAAAACATCAGCAAAGGTTGCGAACTAGGACAAAACATTTTTGGTAATATATTTAAACGCCAATAAATTTAATTTATAGCGACCCCAGAAAAAGTTGAAGACCACTGGGTTAGTGTAGCCATTCAATGGCACTGCAGCACATTGTTGTTATATTTAAAATCCTCAATAAATGAGCAACATGGCCCATGCAGACCTAGATGAAATGTGGAGTGAAACCTCACGAAAGTTCAAGCCCGCAACCCGGCCCGAACCCGAATCATTTTTGAGAAACCCGTTTGGGCCCGAAAGTTTGATTGATTGACCCAATTCATTGAAGCCTCAGGGATGGCCAATGTAACAACCACAATAGACAATAATAGACAATTGGTCTTGAGCAAGGCGTTATTAAGTCAGGTCCAGCAACTATAGCTACTTGGCTAGTTAAGTTTACTTTAAAAACTACTGACACACAGTGTAAAGTCAGGCCCTAATTAAGCCTGTTTTTGTGAAGCAACTTAAGCTGGAACCAGCCCGAAAAGCCCGGCCCGACTTACGACTCTGTAATTATAGTTCACTTCTGACTAAAAATAGTTGGTATTTCGGGTATACTTTTTCATATACATGTGGCGTTTTAAGGCCAAAGTTCTTTATTCTGTTTGTTTATGTATTTTTGATTTTGTTTTTCTAACTTACATTTGAACTTAGTGTTCCAACAAAATCTTGACAATCACTGAGCAGTTGGATATCTTGCACAATGCTAAGAAAACCTTGTTTAGTTTCTCGGTTAAATGCAGCCAATTTGGTGTTTTGTTGAATGGTTAGAAAATTGTAGAAAGGAAACCTGTAATCAACAAAAAAACCTGTATGTCAGCTCTATTTGTCCGAATAGCTTTCTCAACTATCTTTTTTGACATCCCAATATTTGCTTATTTGATTGATGCTTTAGTAACTAATATCCAGGCTTTTCGGCATTGTAAGATCGTTGGGGGTTAATATTTTTGCCAGAGAGGATTTGGCCTATTTGTTTACCGGTCAAAGAATAGAATTTCGATCCATAACAACGATGCTCCTAGAAAGAGCAGTGTAAAACACAAGCGTTGTTATCACTATCACTAACATGTTAGTAATGTTATCACTAACATTGCATTAGGAAGTGGGTCCCTCTATGTCTCCTGGCAACTAACATTTTTTGACCCAGTCCCAGGGGCGGCTCGTGCTAGGGTGCTGCGGAGCTGCAGCACCCCCGGGGGGGGGGCGTTCCAACAAAATCTTGACAATCACTGAGCAATTGGATATCTTGCACAATGCTAAGAAAACCTTGTTCAGTTTCTCGGTGAAATGCAGCCAATTTGGTGTTTTCTTGAATGGTTAGAAAATCGTAGAAGGGAAACCTGTAATCAACAAAAACACCTGTATGTCAGCACTATTTGTCCGAATAGCTTTCTCAACTATCTTTTTTGACATCCCAATATTTGCTTATTTGATTGATGCTTTAGTAACTAATATCCAGGCTTTTCGGCGTTGTAAGGTCGTGGGGGGTTAATATTTTTGCCAGAGAGGATTTGGGCTATTTGTATACCGGTCAAAGAATATAATTTCGATCCATAACAACGATGCTCCTAGAAAGAGCAGTGTAAAATAAGCGTGTATTTTTTGTTATCACTAACATGTTAGTAATGTTATCACTAATATTGCATTAGGAGGTGGGTCCGTCTATATCTCCTGGCAACTAACATTTTTTGACCCAGTCCGCCACTGATCATGCATGCACTAGCGTATTTAGGGGGGGGTATTATATAGAGCAAGAATCTTTAAGAGCAAAACTGTTTGACTTTTTGGTCTACTTGTGTTTTTGTAGGACGACTTTTTTGATCATTACGAAAAGGGGTTGCGCCGCCTAGTGAGCAACTTTCGCACTCAAGCTGACCAGCAGAGGGCAGCAGCGGAGAGCGCAAAAACTGAGCTGGCTGAAACGCAGCAAATGTTGTACGAAGTTCTTACCAAGTTTGACAAAGTAAGCTTTNATGTTGCATGTATACAATCGAATCGTGACTATACGTTCGTTACTTACAGCAAGAGTAAGGGCTCCACAGGGCCTTAGACTAACCAGCATTTAGTTGGGCCTTAGACTAACCATTTAGTTCGCCAAATATTTTTATTATTGCCCCCCCCTAAAACCGATCCTAGATACGCCACTGCATGCATGTATGTTGCAACTTGCTTTACATTTAAGATACAAAACCTGCAGCTAATGACGTTTATACTGAATCGATTACGATTACTGTTGCCGTTAAAGTATTCCAAGTTATGAATTTTAAATGTACATCATTTCACTTAGACCAGACCGAAACCGAAAACAAACACATTATTGCAAAGCAAGAGCAAGCAGTTTTTTTTTAGAGTACTGGGCTTTTACATTAAACCAATATCCACTTACTGTAGTTTCGCCTTGCTGTAGATGTCGGGTTCGTCAGTTGCCAGAAACAC
>QLIY01000503.1:0-116368 GCA_003260075.1 Phallusia mammillata
CATTAGAGACAGAGTAGTTATTTCCGTGGAAGAAAGAGATGGAGGGTATTCCTTTCCAGCCGGCAAACACCCAACAGACGCCCACATCACTTTCAAACAGTCGATAGAATGTGCTCCATAGTATGTTGGACATTCAGTGGGCAAATCTGGCATCAACAAAAAGTGTTTGAACAGATAATTGAGCCACATTTACAAACTTTGTTCAACATATTAACATTTCACAGTACGCCAGGCCCATTGAAGGCACCACACCGAATCAGCCAGTCACCAAGCATTCACCACCATATGGTAAGACGTAAGCTAGAAAATCTAGCCTGCGGTGGGATTCGAACCCACGACAGGAGTCTTTCCGGGACTCTCACTGATTCGGTATGGCGCCTTCAATGGGCCTGGCGTACTGTGATTTATATATGAGTGTGCCGTGATCGCTGGTCTGCACGGACACTTCAGGACTGATCCCAGTTATGAATTTATGTTCATCTTAACATATTAACATTTATGTGAAACACCTTTTTACTAAGTAACTTTAAACCTTTTTTAACAGAGCTTAGAGATAGGAAACTAAAACAAGTAGGTTTTACTTATTCCAAAACAGTTGAGTTGGTGAGTGTCATTTCCAGAATCAGCTTCTGTCCTTATATTGTCCGTGTAAGCCAACAGTTCCCTAAAATGTACAAAACCAGAAAACATATGCTTAAACCCAACCTTTTTGAGTGCAATGCATTGAGTGTGTAGTAACACCTGCAACTTAAATAGAACATTTGGTTGAGAAAAACAGCCAACATTTATTACATAGAACCATATCATGCTTCCATGCATCTTTTTATGAAAAATTTTTCCTCATAACATCACTAAAAACATATCCATGTAAAGTAGGGTTGCACAGCTTAAATGTGAGTGCAAGACAAAATCTTTAACACATTTTAGTCCAGTGCCACAACAAGTTAAATGAATTGGTTGTGTTAAAAGTAAAGAACGTATCTGGCATACATTCTTAACCCAATGAACATAATGTTGTTTCCAGGGATATTTCATAATATTCTTAATCGTATCAAACAACTGTTTGNCTACACAGGCTCAGTGGAGAAACCGCCGAATCACAAGCACAGTTGCCTGCCTTGTATGCTGCACATGTCAGCTAACTGATTTTTTTCCAAATAAACTGACCTGAAGTTGAGTTTGGATAAAGTCGTTATTTCAGCCGAAGTGAGCTTATCCGGAAACTCGTGCCCTTCTGGTACACAGCCACTAATATTCCACACAGCTCTTAGACACTTCATAGTATGAGGACCGTAATATGTCGGACATTCAGGAGGGATAACTGGAAAAAATGAAAACATACATAGCAAACTGAAAATCATTCGAGAAACACATAAATATAATATGGTCCGAGCCGAGCCAGAACCCAAGTACTCGGTACCGAGCATCGCTGTTTTTGATGCTCGGTGCTCAGCCCAGCAGTTGCATGAACTGACCCTTTGCATATTTGTGCCATGGTAAGACATGAATCTAGTGTCCTAAGGTTAACCAAGAAGAAAAGTGACTGTTTTTTTTTATACACGCTAGAATAGATGGTGAAAAACACCCATCCCTGGTCTCCAACATAGCCTGTGTGTATCAAATTATCATGAAACACATAGTAAATATCCCAAAATAAACTATTTGACATTTTTGCTTTTATACCAAAGGTGTTTGTCTAAAAAAGTTAGATGAATGTTTTTCTTTTCAGTTGACCTTTTACATAAGGTTTATTTGAGATTATTAGCTTCACTGTAACGAAATAGGGGGGGGGGGGGGGGGGGGGGGGGGGGGGGGGGGGGGGGGGGGGGGGGGGGGGGGGGGGGGGGGGGGACTAAAAAAAGCCAAAAAATGCTTGAAAAGTGTATGTTTGACAGACAGTAACACCATAGACAACAATTTCATCTTACCAATCCCGAAACAGGCCAGTTGTTGAGCTGCAATGCCTGAATCTGCATCAGACTTGATCCGAGTCATGCGATCCAGTAATGAACTACAAAACACAAAACCAAAATATTTGACCAGTCACTGAGTGTTGTATGAATAAAGTACATCTTGCTCAATCTACAAAACAGAGCCACCAGTTTCAGACATTTTATCTAAATATATTTTTTCCTGTTTAAATTGCGCTTTTAAGCCGGGCCAGTCTGTTTCAGGCCTTTTAAGTTTTTTATTCCAACCACTCACTTTTGTTAAATTGTTTTTGAGAATTTTGCACACAAACAAAATTATGTTTTGTTTCACTTTAAGTTCTTACCATCCAGTTATTTTTACAAATTGTTAAAAAGCTGGTTGCACTGGGGGGGGGGGGGGGGGGGGGGGGGGGGGGGGGGGGGGGGTTAAACACTTAGAACGCAAATTAAATTGCAAAAAAAGCTTTCTATTTTGACAAACCAAAATAATATGGTTTAATTTAAACTTTTGGAGTTTGCAGACAAAAAGTAACCTCTTCAACTTAGCTGACAAAAAAATCATTTAGCAAGTATTGGTGAAACACAAATAAACAAACACATACTCACTTATATGTCATGCCTGATAAAGTTGCTATTTGAGCGTGAGAAAGAGCATCAGGGTATTGATGGCCAACTGTCAAACATCCAACTGCGGCCCAAATAACTTTCAAACAATCGATGGAATGTGGTCCATAATATGTTGGGCACTCAGTTGGTAAGTCTAATGCCAAAAAAAATTTTACAGTATTAAACCTGGCATTAATATTAGTCATGTTGTCAAAAAACCTCATCCCGCATTTAAAACAATGTTGAAAAAAACGAGGACAGATCATTGTTAAACTTTATAACCAGTTACATTGTAAGCACATAATAAAAATACCACCTGTTTTAAGAATCTCACGAAATGAAGTGCTAGGTTTGCCTTAGGAGTTGTTTCAAGAAACAAAAATCACAATTTACACCATGTGAAAAATACATCTACATTTATCTAGGGTTAAGCTGAAGATGTATTATAATTGTTTTAAATGTGAAATAGTTATATATGTTATAGTAGACACAGGAAAGAAGAAAAATACAGTAAATGCAAAAACTCACCGATTCCGAAACAGTTTAGTTGTTGTGCATCAATTCCTGCATCAGATTCATCTTTTATTACTTCTGTCCAGTTTACCAAATTTCTGTGACATAACTTCGAGTTAAATCCAGCTCTTACCAAATAAGTACAATGTCCACAAATTTAAGGGGGGGGGGCGCGTCAGATTCATCTTTTACTACTTCTGTCCAGTTTACCAAATTTCTGTGAAATAACTTAAGAGTTAAATCCAGCTCTTACCAAATAAGTACAATGTCCACAAATTTAATAAAACAAATACTTTTGTAAAATTTTGTACTATGTGGGGTGTTGGATGACACAAAACTAAAAGTGCTAATCCCTAATTCCAACCCCAAATAGCTTTATCATAATTTCAATTTCAACCCCAAATAGCTTTATTATAATTTCAATTTCAACCCCAAATAGCCAACAAATTTCATTAGACGAAGATCCAGATTAACAAATGTTGATTAGTTCAAGCCTTACCACATTACAAATCATTTGTACCTCAAGTTTTTTTCGGAAATAGACGAACTAACCGAATCCAATTTAAACAAGGTTTACTGTAATTTGTTTTCTATTATTGTGACAATAATAAAGTCTCAACACTATTTGAACCAAGCACAACAGGATCCAAATAATGACAGAAAAAACAAAAGGTACAGAAACATTGTGAAATACCTGTATGTGAGAACAGCCAAGCTATCTTGGTCAACTTTTGCAAGTTTATCTGGGGATTTATGTCCCTGTGGTAAACATCCAGTAATATTCCAAACTGTTTTCATACAATCTACTGTATGAGCTCCATAGTAGGTTGGGCATGTTCCTGGCAAGTCTGTAAATCATCAAATAAGACATAAGAAAGTGTACACGAATACTACAGTGTATTTGCAAAAAAACAACAACACAGTTTTTGAAAACACATTAGGCAATTATTATTACCAATGCTAGCATTAGTAAAGCAATCAGTAATTGCTAAAATCCTTGATGATGAAAGTAAACTACTTGTATATAGTCAGAACCTAAATGTTGTTAAAACTGTTATTGATTGTTAAATATAGATCAAATATGGGCCATTGAAATACCGATAGTGACAAGAGTGTTTGTTTACAAATTTAGGCATTGAGAGTTGTATGAACAGATCTGTGTATAGCAATTCAAAACAGATCTAATTCATAAGTTTGAAATGCCAGTTTCATTTTAAGTCCAAGTCCATTCGATTACAAACCATACTTTACCTAACCCAAAACATTCAATTTGGTCTGCTGCAGAACCAGGGGGGGGGGAATGTTGTTAAAACTGTTATTGATTGTTAAATATAGACCAAATATGGGCCATTGAAATACCGATAATGACAAGAGTGTTTGTTTACAAATTTAGGCATGGAGAGTTGTATGAACAGATCTGTGTTTAGCAATTCAAAACAGATCTAATTCATAAGCTTGAAATGCCAGTTTCATTATAAGTCTATGTCCATTCGATTAAAAAACATACTTTACCTAACCCAAAACATTCAATTTGGTCTGCTGCAGAACCAGTATCAGCATCTGCTTTGGTTTTATCCATTACCGCCTTTATTGCACTGAAAACAAGATGTATAAACCATTTGCATTACAAAATAAATTTCCTTTCTTTATGGGGGGGGGGAAATTTCCTTTCTTTATCATTACATTCAAGTTTGTTCTTAGTTTTTTGAAACTGTATCTGTTGTAACTATGTTGCTAATTGGTTAAACATAAAAGGGAATACAAAAATAGTCGTACATGAGTTATTCAATAATTCTGTGATTGGCTTTTTACTTTTCTATTAGTTGGAAATAAGAATTCTTTGCATAAAACGATGTTAATAAACACCACATGGACTGCAACTACTAAAGCTCATGGACCCAACTAATAAATCATTTCTACCTTATCTATACTGCTTTTTTCACTTAAACCAACAACATACATGCTTTTTACCTGCCGTTTGTGCGGCTTACATTTTAAATTTATACTGATATACTTTCTACACTTCAACATTTTACATGTATTTGGCGTTCAAAACTTGTATGCAAGTACAGATTATACGTCGATATACGTTCTGCAGGGTACAATTATCAATGTAACTAACAGATATGAGCAAATAGTTATGCTATGTAATAACACAAAGATGTATTATGAAACAATAGTATCTAAATTCCATTGTGCGGCTTACAATCGAGGGCGGCTTACACTATTTTTTTAACACCTCAACATGCGTCGTATAATTGAGGGCGGCTTACAATCGAGTAAATACGGTACGCAGTAATGCAATCAAGCAATAGCTCTACTCAGCCTGATTCAACAAGGTCAGTGCTGTTTGGCTGCCAACCAAAAACTTTGCCACACTATTGATAAGTTAAATAATAAATTGAGGATATAAGCATACATTTACCTGTAGGTTAAAAGAGTTAATGCTGCTTGTTCAGCTGCCGTCCGCTTGGGAGGATATTCATCTCCAGCAGGTAGGCATTTTGCATTTGTCCAAATTATATTCAAACAAGGCATTGAATGAGGACCATAATAGGTTGGACACTCAGTAGGAAAATCTATGCAAGAAACAAACATATAGAGTAGCAATGAAACAATCCAATAAAGAAATAGCTTTACCAATTCCAAAGCAGTTTAGTTGTTGTGCAGAAATTCGGGGGGGGGGAGATGTCCGCTTGGGAGGATATTCATCTCCAGCAGGTAAGCATTTTGCATTTGTCCAAATTATATTCAAACAAGGCATTGAATGGGGACCATAATAGGTTGGGCACTCAGTAGGAAAATCTATGCAAAAAACAAACATAAAGTGTAGCAATGAAAGAAACATTTTTTTACTGCTGCGTTTGCTTTTTTCATTTTGCGTCCACATCTTATACTTGCCTTTTTTCGAGTTTTTAGCAGCGCCATACCTGCCGGTCTGCATTTGCAGTCATGTAAGGCAGTGGAACGGTTTCTTGTGGTCAGTCCGGGCACGTGTGCATTTGTATTTTTTTGCTTTTATTTATTGATTTTATCCCGTTTTTATATTACTTTCAGACATTAATGATGCTTACAAAGGCGAAATACATTTGTTTTCATAAAACAAATCAATACAGGGGCCTATTTTGTGGTTTTCATGCTAAATTTTCTTCAAACAAATAGGTAAATAGCTTTACCAATTCCAAAGCAGTTTAGTTGTTGTGCAGAAATTCCCGCATCAGAATCGGATCGTATTAATGTCATCCCATCCAACACATCACTGTAAGTAAAAAGAACCACATCACTACTAGATTTGGCAAAGGTTATGTCAAACATTTCAAACACAGATTTTTTATTTAAGGTGCATAACATATACATCACTATAAGATTCAGATAACAGTTTTCTAAATCTTATGAAACACAGCTAAACTTTATTTTCAAAATTAACCATAATGCAGAAAACACAAAGTTTACCCAGAATAATACTAAAAATGTTCAAAGCAATTAAATTAAGTTAATAGACCTCTTCTGGCAAATGTTATTTGATTCTGACGTTTCGACGTCCTATACAGTTCGTCTTCATCAGGGCAAATAACACTGAATGCGCGTAGTACAGTGCACAATAAACAAAGGTAAAAAAGAATTAAACGCAAGCATGTCACAACGCAGCGAAAACACTGTGCGATAACGAATGATTGCAATTGAATATTTAAATACTATGCTAGTAAAAATAATCAAGAAAAATTCGGTCTACAAAACATTTGTATTGACACTGCCATTACCTTTATATAGCAATCAATATGCAGTGGTAAAGTCAAGCCTTAAAAAGGTGCAAATATACATAACTACAAACGAAAAGCAACACACATCACTTACGTGTATGTCATTCCTGCTAACGTCGGGGGGGGGGTAATGAACAAAAGTAAAAAAGTATTAAACGCAAGCATGTCACAACGCAGCGGAAACACTGTGCGATAACGAATGATTGCAATTGAATATTTAAATACTACGCTAGTAAAAATAATCAAGAAAAATTCGGTCTCCAAAACATTTGTATTGACACTGCCATTACCTTTACATAGCAATCAATATGCAGTGGTAAAATCAAGCCTTAAAAAGGTGCAAATATACATAACTACAACCGAAAAGCAACACACATCACTTACGTGTATGTCATTCCTGCTAACGTCGCTATTTCTGTGGTGGAAAGAACACCAGGAAATTCTTTACCAGCCGGCAAACATCCAACCGACGCCCAAATGACTTTCAAACAATCCACTGAATGAGGACCATAGTAGGTTGGACACTCGGTGGGCAAATCTGTTAAGATGTAAAGATTATTTCTCGCTTGATTAATAAAATGAATAAAGGATGTAAGTACATCTTGGTCTAGTATTGCTGAGATATTTCAGATGAGAATTGTTTGATCAGTTGTCATGATAGTTCCTCTCTTTGATTATAGAAATTATGTGAAGATTTGTAATTTAATGGATGTATGTACATCTTGGTCAATTATATGAAGTGTTGTTTCATGATTTTTTTCATGATAATAAAACCAGTCCAAAACTTAAAAATATACTTTTTTGAAAGTAAGCAATGATGGAGTACATAAAACCTCATGCAGTTAATATTTAAAGTTAGGTATATTTTTAAAACACTATTTCAAAATGAGGACCAAACATGAAATATGGGCAAACACCACTGTGTTCTAATTCTGGCCAATTGTGTTTCCCAAGCTAGAAAATGTAACAGCATTGCACTAACCCAGTGGTTCTTTTTTTTTTACGGATCGTGTACCACCTGACAACTTTTTGTATCGCTGCATACCACCTAAAGTTTAGTACTAGTGGTACACGTACCACAGTTTGAGAATTACTGCTTTTACCCCACGAACTTACAGGAACCAAGTCTTCAAAATAGAATCATTGTTAGCACAAATACCAACAAACAAATACACAGTATTTACTTATTCCAAAACAATTCAATTGCTGTGCGTCAATTCCTGCGTCAGAATCTGTTTTAATTCTTTCCATGTGATCATACAGAAAACTAAAACACAAAATAAATAGCGTAAATCAGTGGTTTTCAATCTGTTTATTGTTGAGGTAAAATAGTAGTTTTTTAAGTGCATAAGAAGCCAAAACAAAAACAAGACCTCAGAAAATCACCAAAGATTATTGCCTTCAAAGCTAAAATAGCAATTTTTGGTTTTCTTAGGTCTGGTGCGAGCCGCAAATATAAGTAGTTGGAAGCCACATGCCGCCCTAAGAGCCATGTTTGAGAATCACTAGCGTAAGCCCAGTGGATCAACAAACAACATAAAGCTATTACAAAACACAATTAAATACCTGTAACGAAGACCAGTTAGCATTGTAATGTCTCCTGACGACAGTTTGTCCGGATATTTGTAACCCCCAGGCAAACATTTAACTAGTCCCCAAACAGTTTTCAAACAATCCTCAGAGTGTGGTCCATAGTAAGTGGGACAATCGGCAGGGAAGTCTAAACAACAGAAATTAAACATTTTAAATCAGTTTGAACAAAAAAATGCATGGAAAAAAAACTATACAAAACAATATTTAGTGGGATGGGTCGAGCCAGAACCCGAGTACTTAGTACCGAGCATCACAGTTTTTAATGCTTGGTGCTTAACCAAACAGAACATTTGCAGTTTTGGGGGGGGGGGGAATGGTGTGAATCCAGTGGCACAACAAACAGTATAAAGCTATTACAAAACACAAATAAATACCTGTAACGAAGACCAGTTAGCATTGTAATGTCCCCTGAAGACAGTTTGTCCGGATATTTGTAACCTCCAGGTAAGCATTTAACTAATCCCCAAACAGTTTTCAAACAATCCTCTGAATGTGGTCCATAGTAAGTTGGACAATCGGCAGGGAAGTCTAAACAACAGAAATTAAACATTTTAAATCCGTTTGAACAAAAAATGCATGAAAAAAAAAACTATACAAAACAATATTTACTGGGATGGGTCGAGCCAGAACCCGAGTACTTAGTACCGAGAATCGCAGTTTTTAATGCTTGGTGCTTAACCAAACAGAACATTTGCAGTTTTGACCCATCCCTACTACAGACATTGATTTAAGTTGATGAAAAACATGAAGTCTTTCGATTTTGAGAAATGTATGTTTCGCTTGACCTTGTATCTTATTGAATAAGATCGCTTGACCCAGTATCTTATTGAATAAGATTTCGCTTGACCCAGTATCTTATTGAATAAGATTAATTATCTTCAGTAATCATTGTTTACGAAATAGGGGTTAATAAACCACTGCCAAAACTAACAAAAAATGTGACAAGGGGGGGGGGTGATTTTGAGAAATGTATGTATCGCTTAACCTTGTCAGTATCTTATTGAATAAGATTAATTATCTTCAGTAATCATTGTTTACAAAATAGGGGTTAATAAACCACTGCCAAAACTAACAAAAAATGTGACAACCGATAAGTGAAAATACAGAATATTTTATCCCTACACTTGTAGGTTTACCATTTACGATTTTTCACTTCATCATAAGCAGGTAATCATCATAAACAGAAGGCAACTTAACAATATCGAACTTTTATTCAAACAGATGGAAGACAACTGACCTTTTCCAAAACAATTTAATTGTTCTGCGCTAACTCCAGCATCTGAGTCAGTCCTTGTCTTTTCAAATTTGTCTCTTAAATCGCTAAAAAATATAAATATAACACCATTCATATACGTTTATGAAAACATTAAGTCATCCATCCAACAGGTTTCAAGATATATATATTTCATCTTTATGGCATCATGATTTTCACAGTTTGCATACATTTTCACCACCATTATGTGTGTACGTTTGCTTTTAGATACTGATGATGCCATAAAAGCGAAATATATATATACATATAAAAATCTGAAGAGGAATGACTTAATGTTTTATAAATTTGAATCAACAAGCATAAGGTTCATTACAGTCTTCATCTATCAAGCACGAGCAGGGAGATTCTAGTTAAAGTATAAATATACAGTATTGATTTCTTTTCATATAACAGGTTAAAGTTGTTCTTTTTCTTATTCAAATGTAAAGCCACCTTTCAATTGATACAAGTCCTTTAGAATTGTGGATATTATTTTGGGCTTTATTGATTTAAATAGTTGCGATTTCAACACCAAGTACTTTTGATAGTTTGTCTTTGTACATAGAATGGTAAACTTTTCTAAAGGGCCCATATACATGTCCTATTAGCTTAAACGCATTATTGTTTTACTTTTATCATTTAAAGTTAAACGTCTTAACGTTGCGCAGTTATTTCTGGCCTGGTAAATATTTTAGCGCAATTGTGCTGCTACGATTTTGCCCGGCGAAGGGGGGGGGGCAAACTCAGCTCAACTCAAAGAGCTAAAAGATTCTAGTTTCAAGTTTAAAAGTATAAATATAAGTATAATACCATTTTTGTTACAAAAAAAAAACAGTTAATATATATGCTTAAGTGCACTAACATAAAGTTCAGTTTAGTTAAAACCAATATATCAGCTGATGAAAGCTTGTCAGGATATTCGTGTCCATCTGGAATACAGCCACTCATATTCCAAACACGTCTCAAACAAGCCATTGAATGGGGACCATAGAAAGTTGGACATTCGACTGGAATGACTGCAATAACAAGACAAAAGACTCAAGCGAAGTTGTAAAAATTTTGCAGAAATATGAACTGTCTGGGTTATGTACGAAATGGCATAACAAAATAGTGATAAAAAAGGCAAATAGAACACTTATGCAAATGAGAGAGCACTGTAGTAGGTCTTAAACACTGTCCTAGCAATTAAAAATACACAGCATAACTTACTTCAGGCAAAATTCTTTAGGTGGTGGAAAGTGCACTGCCACTTATTTTAAAGAATGTTTATAGAAAATTGCACCAGCTAGCGCTTTTTGGTTGGGGTAAATTTTTGTAATCAAACTGACATTAAAATAAACCCTAAGATTAGTTTCTCACTCAGTTCCTACCAAACTAGTAATTTGATATTCCATGTTTAAGTCAGTGGCTCTTTTCATACAATACAATAACAATAAGTGTTTGGAACACTTTATACAGATCTGTTTATAACTTTAATGATGAAAATAACGGCCCAAATATACATACAAAATCGACATGCTTTATTATTCAAACGTTCCGCCAACACGTATGCCATCATCAGTGATATGAAGGGCCACATCAGTTACACCCATTTATATTCACTTCAGTCACATAAAAGGTTGATGAAAAGGTGTATAGAAGTGTTGCTTTTAATCTATTTGTGCCGTTATTTTAATCGTTCAATAAGTGATTATTATTTAATAAAAATTGACAGGTCACCTATCATACAATGAAAGGCAATACAATATCTGTTTGCTTTGGTCCAATATCTTCATTTGAATATGACAAAAAATAAACCAGAGCTTACCTATTCCCAGACAATTCAACTGTTGAGCTGCAATTCCTAAATCAGCCTCAGTCCTAGTTAATGTCATGCCAGCCAGTAAAGCTCTGAAAACAATAAAATAGTCAGTGCAAAAGAATATGATACTGGCCACAAACAAAGTTGAATAGTAAAATGTTGAAAATCTGACACAAATAACAAAAAGCAGAACGCCAAAAAGCTGGCTCCAGTAAAAATAAGAAGACCCTAAAACCAGCCTAAATCACAATAAGTAAAAAAACAAAACATATCTAAATCGAAGCCATAGTTTGAAACGTAACATCAAACCTAGCTTGTGTCATATTTAAAAAGTTCTATTTGGCAATGGATACCTGCTTTAATGATTGAAAAAGTACCAGTTTAAATCTAGCAACAGAGTTTTGTTTGGGACAATGGTGCAGTAGTTTTATTCATAACAAGTGGGCACATGAACAGTTAGAAAATTCAGATGAAACATTGGCCTGTCTGGCAACTTTAAGAAAACAAACCAACTATAAAATAAAGCCACAAGTGCTTACGTGTAGTTCGTGGCAGATAACACTGATTGTTCTGACGTGGAGAGACTGTCAGGATATTTATGTCCTGCTGTCAAACATTTAACCGACGCCCAAACCACTTTCAAACACTCGATGGTATGTGGACCATAGTAAGTCGGACACTTAGCAGGCAAGTCTGTGAAAGAAAAAACAGTAATACGAAAATACAACACTTGTCTTGTAATCTGTTTAACACAGCTGTTACTTTGCATTCTATATCAATATTGCAGAGTTTACAGCCAAGTTCATCTAATTGTTTTAAGTCGACAGATCAGTTTAGGAAAGGTTGTATTCACCGACTGGCATTCAATGAAATAACTAACAAATTGCATGCATGCTTATATACCGTCATAGCCTTGATGAGCAATGTTAGAAATTGAATTTAAAAGGATTTTTATCAACTCAGAGCCAGCCTGTATTTTTAATTATACATTGCCATTTACAGTAAGTTACAATTTATAAGGTGACATTTGGTGTTTTTTTACAGGATTTTTTCCACAAAGAGTAGGAAAAGCTTTATTTGAGATCACTGTTTATTATATGTGCAATTTTCTGTAAAAATAGTTGACAAAGCAAAAGTGCTTCCTAATCAGAATCAGTCAACAAATAGTCTTAAAACAATATACGTTTCACTCATGTGGATATCATCAGTCAATCTCATTCAAAATAAAGTGACCAAATAACTTACCGACTCCAAAACAATTGAGTTGCTGGGCATCAACCCCTGCATCGGCCTCAAGTCTTATCGTCTCCGAGTGGTTGTACAACTCTCTAAAATTTTAAATAAAGATAAATAAGATTTACCTGTACTCAATTTGCCAAGCTTTTTGAGCAATTAACTGCTATAACCATAACTAAGCACTTTTTTCATAAACATGTTTTTGGGTCCCCATGCAACTAAACGAACTATGCAATTACCCGAATTTGTCTATACATCAATAAAAACAGCATTGCCTTAATAAAACTCCTTCAGGTCAAAACAGAAACACCAGGTTTATGGCCATTTGACTACTACAGAATGTTCATAACTGTGAGGTTAAAAACATGCTTTACTACTATGGAAACATAACAGCATACAATATCATACATCAAGATGTATTTAAACAGCTCTGTCGCCAACTGTAGGGTCACAACCTACAGTTTCGAAAGCATAACTCCAGACAATTCCCTGTGTACATTCTGTTCAAAGCGGTACATCTACTTGTGCATAGCCAGTGTTTTTTTTAAGGATGTTCAAATTTCTCCAGCGGTTTCCCAAATTGGCTATTTAAGCAAATATGGCTATTTTTTGGTATTTAAATGAAACACTTGCGGTCTCTTAAAACTACTTAGCGGTCACCCAAACCAAACCTTAAAAAAAACCTGTGCATAGCCAATAATGTTACCTGTACGTTAGCACAGACAGGACATTAAAATCAAATGTTGCAAGCTTGGGTGGATAGTCTTGTCCTGGTGGAATACATCCAACAATTTCCCAAATAGCCACCATACAAGCTACAGTGTGGGGACCATAATAGGTTGGACATGCAGTAGGAAAATCTAAAGTAAAACAAAATAAACAGATTAAAAATAAAGCAAAACTGAGCTTAAACAGGACACAAACATAACGAGTCAGGTAATTGAAGACAAAATTGATAATTAATCATAATATACCAGGCATAATACCGAATCAGCCAGTCACCAAGCATTCCTAAATGGCAAGGTGTAGGCTAAAAAAATCTAACTTGTGATGAGATTCCAACCCATTACAGGAGTATTTCCAGGACTCATGCTCATCAACTGAAATTGCCAGTGATGCAAAATAAAACAGACATTTATGAGTTGTCATCATCAGTGAAATAGTGCACAAGCGAAACCAGTTCGTTTATACATGCAGACACAAAGAGCTTTCACATTTAGAAAGAAGACTTACTTATTCCAAAACATTCTAGTTGATCTACGCCAGAACCAGCATCAGAATCTGCTTTAGTGGTTTCAAAATCTGTCCTCAGATCACTAAAATCAATGAAATGTGGTTTGTTTGGGATTGAACCTTACTCCAGGGGTGTCCAAACTTTTTTTCAAGAGCCAATTTTCATCTGGGGCAGACGCCCACAAGCCACTGTTTTTTTGTAATGTCTTTAACTGGACAATTATACACAAAATACATGGCATGAAAGGAAATTTTGGGATTTGGTTGCGTCAGAACCATATATACTTTCTTTTTACCGGTAATTCTAGTTCTATGAAGAAGCTTTGCGTGAAGGGACAAGTCGCCTCTACCCAAAACCTTAATTCAAAAACTGCTGCGGGCCACTTAAAATGCTGTCGTGGGCATTTGGCTGTGGGCCGAACTTTGGACACCCCTGCCTTAGTCTCTACAACAAGCTTGACATAAATTGCATCTTTGCTACATGCACATATTATGCTGGAGTGGAGTCATACATAATTAGAACAGCAACCAAAAACAAATTTGAAGCTTTGTACAATGTAATATACAAATAAGAGCCTTGTATTTGGCCTAAATACTCCATAATATTGACTAACGCAAAATTCATGGTGGATAAAGTGGTAAACTCAGCAGGTGAAAGCTTGTCCGGGTACATATCTCCTTCTGGTAAGCACAGAGCATCTATCCAAACTACTCTTAAGCATGCTAATAAATGTGGACCATAGTAGGTTGGGCATTCAGTCGGAAGATCTAAAAAATATGAAATATTAAGTAAATGGTTTACACAAAAAAGGATGAAATTAAAGTCACCAATTTTCTGTAATTGTAAATGTCATCAATTTATAGTAAGTTAACTGACAAGACATGCAAGTTTACCGATTCCAAAGCAATTTAGTTGTTCAGATGAAATCCCTGCATCTGCATCGATTCGTGTCGCTTCCATGCTTGTGAACAATGCACTGGAAATAAATTAAAAATATTTATAATTAACAGCAACACTTAAAGAAAGATCGACATTTAATGAAAAAACGATTTTCTGGAATGCCAAATTCATTACAAGGTGTTAGCATATAGCACTAAGCAGTACGTAATGTTTCAGGAATTGTTTGAAATATATTTTTCTTGTTTTTATTTTATAAAAATTACCCAACATTTTTTTTCTTATTCACTTAAAATATTGTTCCGAATTGATATTGGAAGCACTTTAAGATCAGCACGTGCTGCGCGAAACAATATTACACTTACGTGTATGTCATGGCAGATAAAGCGTTCTTTTCAGTTGTAGTAAGACCACCGGGAAACTCATGACCGACAGGTAGACATCCAGGGGGGGGGGGGGGGGGGGGGGGGGGGTTTCAGTCGTAGTAAGACCACCGGGAAACTCATGACCGACAGGTAGACATCCAACTGATGCCCAAATAGTGTTGAGGCAAAGAACTGAATGTGTGCCATAATAAGTTGGACATTCAGGAGGTAGAGCTAGAAAAACAAATACAACAGTTTAACTCCAAGTCAGTGGTTCCCAACCTTTCCCTGACCGTGGCCCCCTAAAAGTAACTTTTGGGCTTCATGGCCCCCCTCAAGTAACCCTACAGGACCTGTGGCCCCCCTAAAAATGTAAATGGCAATCTCGTGTTGAAATTTGGTACTAATTTCGGCTTTAAACAGGTTCAGTAGCGTAAATAAGAATCTGTAATTGTAAAAAACCTCACTATAGACAAATAGTATGTGAAATAGTCGATTAAATTGGGGAATAATGTTAAAAAGAAAATGGTTTTTAGTGGGTGTTTCTGGTGAATCTACACCCGTGGCCCCCCGGACCACAGCTCGTGGCTCCCTTGGGGGGCCAAGGGCCCTGGTTGGGAACCACTGTTCCAAGTAGATAAATATTTCAGGAAACAATGGTAAATAAAGCTTCAAATCGGAACACTTGCAAACAATTGCTACTACAGATTTGATTTAAAAAATAAATTTAAAGTGTTAAACTGGCAAAAAATGATAAAGTTAGACAGTGTATGCTATTAAAGGGGGGGGGGCTCCAAGTAGATAAATATTTCAGGAAACAATGGTAAATAAAGCTTTGCATCGGAACACTTGCAAACAAATGCTACTACAGATTTTATTTAAAAAATAAATTTAAAATGTTAAACTGGCAAAAAATGATAAAGTTAGACAGTGTATGCTATTAAAGAACAGACCAAACTATTGCCAATATAACCACTACTATCAACGCTTAATTGATACAACATATAAACACTAAAAGGCATAGTATTGTTACCAATTCCAAAACAGTTGAGTTGTTGAGCGGCATCTCCACCATCCGCATCTATTTTTATCTTTTCAGTATAACTCAGGAGAGAACTGAACACAAACATCAAAATGAGTTGGAAAATTAAATTAACTTGCCCTTTTTTCTGTACAAAAGCTTGACTGGTTACCAATGGAACGAAACCAGTTTTACCAATCACTGAACCGGTCATGAACTGTGTTAAGGCTATTATGATATTGTCCCTTTATGTGATTACAACTACGCTCACGTGTTAATATTGTGACCTGAACGCTATCAAGCGTTCTCCAATTTAAATCAGTACACTAGTAACTACGTCGATCACAATATTTGTCATGCTCTGATCTGGGGGGGGGGCTTAAGGCTATTATGATATTGTCCCTTTATGTGATTACAACTACGCTCCCATGTTAATATTGTGACCTGAACGTTATCAAGCGTTCTCCAATTTAAATTAGTACACTAGTAACTACGTCGATCACAATATTTGTCATGCTCTGATCTGTCGAAATATAGATTTGGGAACTTAACTGTATTATTCGGCATCATATTGGTTTACTTGAGCTCCAACTAGTTTGTTTATTCAAGGAGTCAGATCGGAGTGTTTTTGTCTACCCTAAAAGTCAGTACACTAGCAATGCAAAAAATTCCACCTGTATGTGATTACGGTCAAATCAGAAAACTCTTTTGGTGACAATTTTGTCGGGTACTTGTATCCCGCAGGTAAACATTTCACATTGGTCCAAATTGTTTCCATGCATGCCGAAGAGTGAGGTCCATAATATGTTGGACATGTTGAGGGAAAATCTGTAGGTGACGTTGGTAAGTGAAAAATTTTTGCCACAAACAAACTAAATGTGCATTAAAATCACCTATTCCAAAACAGTTCAGTTGTTCAGCACTGGACCCATTGTCTGCATTCGATTTTGTGGTGTCAAACTCAGCCTTTAAAGCGCTAAAAACAAAAATATATATTTTTACACAAAAAAACTAAAACTAACTATGCAACAAAAGCAGAAAGGATTGGCCATATTGAGTACCTGGTACTGTACATCGCAATTTGGCCATGCATAGACAAAAAAAAATCAAAGTTATAATCAATAAATTTTTAAAAGAAGCAATCACTACGAAACCGCACTACAAATTGATTACTTGCTTATTGCACAATAATGTAATGAGCAATCACAACAGGGTTTGTTGATAGGGGGGGGGGAGGCCATGCATAGACAAAAAAAATCAAAGTTGTAATAAATTTTTTTAAAAGAAGCAATCACTACGAAACCGCACTACAAATTGATTAGTTCCTTATTGCACAATAATGTAATGAGCAATCACAACAGGGTTTGTTGATATCCCAATAGAACAAGTGATTTATTGACTGCTAAGATAGGAAAATAGTGTTCCGTTTATAAAGGACCCAAACAATCAGGGTGAAAATATTGAAAGGTGGAAACATGCAGATTTAAGAGTTGAATTTATTTAGCTTGGTGAAAGACAACATAGCGACACAACTGCACTGAACAATCACCAAGCCTGAATTAGCTGTGCAATGTTAAGACAGTAAGTGTTTTATTCAGTTGCAGTTGTTTGACCCACCCTTGAGCAAAAAAAACAGTGCTGAAACCAAGTCATACTTGAACGACAAGTACTTACCGAAATGGTAGATTCATTAAAGTATTTTGTTCAGTAGTGGAAAGTGTTGGTGGATATTCATGTCCTGCTGGCAAACAACCACTCATATTCCATACCCGTTTCAAACAATCCATATTATGCGGTCCATAGTAGGTCGGACACTCAACAGGAATATCTAAGTAGGTGAAAGAAAATGATTCTTTCAAAGAACAAACATATTTATGCTACATGTGATGTAGGTAAAA
Source organism: Phallusia mammillata (assembly GCA_003260075.1). NCBI lineage: Eukaryota > Metazoa > Chordata > Ascidiacea > Phlebobranchia > Ascidiidae > Phallusia > Phallusia mammillata. The sequence continues at coordinate 18,109 of QLIY01000503.1, forward strand.
ATATCCAATTGGGGGGGGGGCGAAAAAAAATAAATCTTTCAATGAACAAACATATTTATGCTACATGTGATGTAGGTAAAAATATCCAATTTGTGTATGGAATGTGAAAGTGAAATGTTTAATGCTTTTTCAAATAAGAAAAGTGTTGTACTTATTCCCAAACAGTCAAGTTGAGCAGTTGCATTTCCTGCGTCAGCGTTTGTTTTGATGGCGTTTGTGTGAGCAAGCAAAGCACTGTAAAATAAAAACAGTGAACCATGGTAGCAAATAACAATTAAAATATAGTAAGGCTGCCTAGACATCACCAACAACTTGTAAAACATATACAAATGAATAAAAATTCTTTAAAAATAAATAAAAATGTTTTATTAAAGCAAAGGTTTCAACTATTTTAAAAGTTTTCCATTTTGCCCATTACATTGTATATTTAGCCGAAATACCCATTTACCAATACGGTTACAAACTTAGTTTTATTTAGTTATAGCTAAGTGCCAACTTTATCAAATTAGTAATTGCGCAAAATGTTCCATTTCAAAAGTTATGTCTTGGTAGCAGCTAATTAAATTCATGTCCTGGTATGCAATTATAATGTAATGCTTATTGGTTGCTGTGAATTTGTTCAAAACAAAACAAGCCATTAAATGGGACATGGTGCACTTGCTTTGATTTGATTTTAATATTAAACTAGTTACTTTTAAGATGTAGACAATAGGTGTTGGATGAAAAAAAATGAATATGACTTCTTTCAGGACATTATAGATCACCAATCGCGCAGTATAAAGTTGTTGTTTTTAACACTGCTCTAAAAATAAGAAACATTCACTTACCTGTATGTCATGGTTGTTACAACTGTTTTTTCTGCAGCAGTTAACGCATCAGGATATTTCTTTCCGGGAGGCAAACATCCAACCGATGCCCAAACAACTTTCAAACAATCCACTGAATGAGGACCATAGAAGGTTGGACAATCAGCAGGCAAGCCTAAAATTCAACCAGCACATTAATGCAAGCACGAAAACATACTACACAGATCTTTACTTATTCCAAAACAGTTTAGCTGTTCAGTCCCGTCACCAGCATCAGCCTTAATCTTTGTCATCTCGGTGTAGTTCAACAAAGCTCTGCAAACACATATGGGTTATGACATTAGTTCTTAACCTTGTTATGGTTTCCAACTAAAGTCAACCACCAAAGTTGAATTTTCTCCCTTGTTATTTCTTTGATGATATTTAGTGCCATATAAGAATAATTATTAGATTGAAAATACAGTAACCCTCTGGACCCGTTTGGACCCAAAAATTTGACGCAGTTAGGTGAAGATCTGGAATAACTAATGTTGATTAGTTTAAGTCTTACTAGAAAAAAAATCAGTTGTACACCAAATTTTGTTTGAATTAGGCAAAGATCGGGATAAAGCAGGGAATACTTAATTAACTTTGTATCCAAATAATCAGATTTATGACTTAAATATTAATGTAAAACTTAAAACCACTATTGAGGTACCATTGACTTACACAATTTCCCTCTACATGTAAATAATTTCCCATCGGTTGAGAACCACTGGGTTAGAAAATAACAAATAAACATACAGTCAACCTTGTTTAATCCTATTCTTTGCCTAATTCAGACAAAACTCGAGGTACAAATGATTTGTTATGTAGTCTTGAAACATAAACTAATCGACATTGGTTAAAGTGGAAACCGATCCAAACAATTTTTTGCCCAAACGGGTCCCGATCAACCAAGCTATACTGTACTAAAAGACACATACAGCACCTAACCTGTATGTAATACTAGCCAAAGCAATCATCTCAGTTGATGTAAGATTCCTTGGGTACTTGTGACCATTTGGCAAGCATTTAACAAAATCCCACACATCCACCATGCAATTTACACTGTGGGGTCCGTAGTACTTTGGACATGTAGCCGGCATATCTTAAAAATTGAAGTGTAGAAATTGCTCTATTGAAGAAAACACTAGCAAATGTTATTTACCTATTCCAAAGCATTCCTTTTGATCTGTACTTGAACCATTATGGGGGGGGGGGGGGGGGGGGGGGGGGGGGGGGGGGGGGGGGGGGGGGGGGGGGGGGGGGGGGGGGGGGGGGGAAGGTATCATTTTTATTTACTATCATACATAGCATTTTAGTCACTGCAGCCCTAAAGGTTGATTTTAAAAATGCTTCTCAAAATATCCAAACTTGAGTTACCAAAAAATATATTCTGCCGCTTTATTTCAATGCAATTATGGTGTAAAATGCAGAAACTTTATTGTGGCCATTTCATTTCCTTCATCAGTGCGGCATAAAAAAAGTTCCCACGCAGCTGACAGGTTTGTTTTTGTTTCGTATACTGCTAAATTAGTTGTAAGATCACTGTTAAGTTTTGCTAAATGTTATTGTCATTGCATTAAGTCTCAATTCAAGGGGGGGGGGTTACTTATTCCCAAACAGTCGAGTTGAGCAGTTGCATTTCCAGCGTCAGCGTTTGTTTTGATTGTGTTTGTGTGAGCAAGCAAAGCACTGTAAAATAAAAACAGTGAACCATGTCAGCAAATTACAATTAAAATTCAGTTAGATTGCCAACAACAACTTGTAACACAAATACATTGTAAAAAAAATCTACATTAAAGCAAAGGTGACAAACACTTTAATAGTTTTTACATTTTGTTCATTGCATTACATTGCATTGCCAAACACCCATTTAGAAATAAGGTTACAAACTTCATTCTATTTACTATCAGCTAAATGCCAACTTTATCAAAAAGGCTATTTGCCTTTTCACAAGATTCGCTTTCAAATGTTATGACTTGGTAGCATTTACTCAAATTGGTATGACATTATAAGGTATAACTTGCTAAACTGGCTTCTTTCAGCTAAACTGTGCTGTTGAATCCAAAAAACAAGGTACAAGCCATAAAGTTAGGTATGGTTGGCTTTTGATATGGGTTTTTCAAAATATTGGCTACTTTCAACAAATAATATGAAAAACGCTAATCTAAAAGTGAGAAACATTGCACTTACCTATATGTCATGGTTGTTACAACTGTTTTTTCTGCAGCAGTTAACGCATCAGGATATTTCTTTCCGGGTGGTAAACATCCAACCGACGCCCAAACCACTTTCAAACAATCCACTGAATGAGGCCCATAGAAGGTTGGACAATCAGCAGGCAAGCCTACAAATCAACCAAAACATTTATACACGCACAAAAACATACTACACAGATCTTTACTTATTCCAAAACAGTTTAGCTGTTCAGTCCCGTCACCAGCATCAGCCTTAATCTTTGTCATCTCGGTGTAGTTCAACAAAGCTCTGCAAACACATATGGGTTATGACATTAGTCCTTAACCTTGTTATGGTTTCCAACTAAAGTCAACCACCAAAGTTGAATTTTCTCCCTTGTTATTTCTTTGATGATATTTAGTGCCATATATTAAGAATAATTGTCTTTATTAGATTGAAAATACAGTAACCCTCTGGACCCGTTTGGACCCAAAAATTTGACGCAGTTAGGTGAAGATCTGGAATAACTAATGTTGATTAGTTTAAGTCTTACTAGAAAAAAAATCAGTTGTACACCAAATTTTGTTTGAATTAGGCAAAGATCGGGATAAAGCAGGGAATACTTAATTAACTTTGTATCCAAATAATCAGATTTATGACTTAAATATTAATGTAAAACTTAAAACCACTATTGAGGTACCATTGACTTACGCAATTTCCCTCTACATGTAAATAATTTCCTATCGGTTGAGAACCACTGGGTTAGAAAATAACAAATAAACATACAGTCAACCTTGTTTAATCCTATTCTTTGCCTAATTCAGACAAAACTCGAGGTACAAATGATTTGTTATGTAGTCTTGAAACATAAACTAATCGACATTGGTTAAAGTGGAAACCGATCCAAACAATTTTTTGCCCAAACGGGTCCCGATCAACCAAGCTATACTGTATTAAAAGACACATACAGCACCTAACCTGTATGTAATACTAGCCAAAGCAATCATCTCAGTTGATGTAAGATTCCTTGGGTACTTGTGGCCATTTGGCAAGCATTTAACAAAATCCCACACATCCACCATGCAATTTACACTGTGGGGTCCGTAGTACTTTGGACATGTAGTCGGCATATCTTAAAAATTGAAGTGTAGAAATTGCTCTATTGAAGAAAACACTAGCAAATGTTATTTACCTATTCCAAAGCATTCCTTTTGATCTGTACTTGAACCATTATCTGCATCTGCTTTCGTGGTTTCAAATTGGAGAGTCACAGCACTAAGAAGGTATCATTTTTATTTACTATCATACATAGCATTTTAGTCACTGCAGCCCTAAAGGTTGGTTTTAAAAATGCTTCTCAAAATATCCAAACTTGAGTTACCAAAAAATATATTCTGCCGCTTTATTTCAATGCAATTATGGTGTAAAATGCAGAAACTTTATTGTGGCCATTTTATTTCCTTCATCAGTGTTGCATAAAAAAGTTCCCACGCAGCTGACAGGTTTGTTTTTGTTTCGTATACTGCTAAATTAGTTGTAAGATCACTGTTAAGTTTTGCTAAATGTTATTGTCATTGCATTAAGTCTCAATTCAACCAAACTTATCAATTTTTTTAGTTAAAAAATACCATGAAATTCCTATAAATCCTAAACTACCAAAAACGTGTCCCTTTTTACAGATAGAAGAGCAACTAAAATAGTTTTTGGTATAACGATTGGTTGCAGTAATTAACATTGCAAAATGTAAAACATATTTTTGGGCCAGTTTAAAACAAAACATTGAAATGCTGTGCTTTCAATACCCTTAAATTAACAAGTTTCACAGTATAATACACGTGATTTTAAACTGACTTATAAGTTGCAGTGTATAAAGGTGTGATGGCTGAGCTGGAAAGTTTTGGTGGAAATTCTTCCCCGGCAGGTAAGCATTTGGCATCCAACCAAATCACTTCTAAACAAGCCATTGAATGAGGACCATAGTAGGTTGGGCATTCAACAGGAAGATCTGGCAATAAAACACTCAATCAATCAATTTAATTTATTTGTTTCAGGGCCCATGTATAATAATAAAGACATATATCATACGGCAGCAGTTCTCAAACTATGCGTCACGACGCCCTGGTGCATCATTTCAATTTTCCAAGGGCATCGCAGAATAGTCCGTTTTGTGGCTTTTTGTTGTTGTATCAATAAACCTAACTTTAAGAATAATTTTCCCCATTAACTTTTATTTGCTGGTGCATCGCAAGTCCAGAAAACTTTTCCAGGGGCGTCGCAACAAAAAAGTTTGAGAACCACTGTCGGTACAGTAAACATGTGAAATAGGTGTTAAAACAAAAAAGGGTGCAGCTGGAGCCACAATTGGCTATTTTTACAAGCTGCCCCTATCTCATGTTAAGCAGTAATCTAAAAAAACACAATAATATTTACCTATCCCAAAACAGTTTAGTTGTTCAGATGAAATCCCTTTGTCTGCGTCGATCTTTATAGTCTCCATGTTAGTCAGCATGTCGCTGCAAAAATGAATTAAAAATTTAAATAAAATAAACTCATAAAAATGTGATGTTTTCAACCGGGGTTCCATACAACCCTTACAGGGGTTCTGTGAACTTTAAGGGTTGCACAGGGGTTCACAGAGGTTTGGTGTAGCAATTCAAACATGAACGATTTATAATATCATCGTTGCAAACAGCAATGCTTGCCTGTACAGTCTAGTTAACCTTGGTAACACAATTGATCAATTGTGACGTAATAAACACAGCCTTGATACACTCTGGCCAAATTGGGAGATAAATGTAGACACGACTGATCCAAGTAACATGGCAATGCGTTTCTGATTTATTTGAAGTCAACTTTTATTATGGGGGGTGTGTTGAGTAAAAATGCATGTTTTTTCTTATTTTATAGGGTAGTCTACTTGTATTACATTCATTAAAATTATTTGATGGGGGGTTCCGCAAAGTTTGACAAAACACCATCTGGGTTCAGTGCTACCAAAAATATTGAAGAGCACTGATCTAAATAAAATAACAACCTAATTTACTTACGTGTAAGTCATAGCTGTCCAAGCTATAACATCAGCTGAAGAAGTGACTTTTGGAAATTGGTTTCCAGCTGGCAAACATCCAACACTTGCCCAAACCACTTGCAAGCAATCAAGAGAGTGAGGTCCATAGTATGTTGGGCACTTGGTAGGTAAATCTAACAGAAATAAATCATTTATACATGAAAAAGCATTGGCTTGAACGGTATTGGGCCATAGACACACAATTAAATAATAATTTAAATCAAACTCAGGTTTAGTGTTCAAGTCCCATCAAAAGAATATGATATCAATAAAAGGTAATAGATAAATTTTGTGCTATTGAAACATTACAGCGCTTCCTAGATTATTCTTATTTTATTTAAACAGTATTCCATGACAAGGTAACAGTGAAGAAAAAAAAAGAAAAAACCTTCTACTGTATAGTTCAAGATTCTATTTCAATTTGTGTCCCACATAATGATCCTTTATATTTGGAAGTTTGGAATAACATTGTTTTTTTATTGTATTTTTGGACAATCAGGCGACAGTCCGAGAACTGAAAATTGCCCTTTGTCGCTCACAGGGTTCAAACCCAGGACACTCCCGGGGACGACTCCCGATCAGTCTGTATATGGGTCAGGCGTGCCATGCCATTCGACCAATTATGTTCCAAACGAAACATACATAAAAAGTGTTTTATCTATAAAAGCTCAGGTGAAGATGGATGTTAATTAACAAAAGTCAACTCTGTTTATCAAAGCTATGTCTAACTCTATTTTCAAAGGCATAAAAGAGCGGGCATAAAACAGTAGATCTGATTAACAATGTCCTAAGTCAGTGGTTCTTAACCTTTTTATCATGGCCGAACCCCCATGATATTCTTCAGCCTTTGGTTGAACCCCAACAAGTTAAAGTTTGACGAAAACAAGTATTGGGGGGGGGGGGTCAGGCGTACCAGGCCATTCGGCCAATTATGTTTAAAACAAAACATACATAAAAAGTGTTCAAAACAAACAAAGCTCAGGTGAAGATGGGTGTTAATTAACAAAAGTCAACTCTGTTTATCAAAGCTATGTCTAATTCCATTTTCAAAGGCATAAAAGAGCTGGCATAAAACAGTAGATCTGATTAACTATGTCCTAAGTCAGTGGTTCGTAACCTTTTTATCATGACCGAACCCCCATGATATTCTTCAGCCCTCTGGTTGAACCCCAAGTAGTTAAAGTTTGACGAAAACAAGTATGGGGGGGGGGACCTATATCAGCATTGTCAACCCCTGGGGTTCGATCAAACCCCGGTTAAGAACCACTGAGCTAAAGTGAAGATTCATGTTAATCAACAAAGTCATCTCTGTTTATCAAAGCTGTGTTTAACTTTATTTTTAAAGGCATAAAAGAACTGGCATAAAACATTAGATCCGTTAACAGTGGTCTAAGTATAAACTAATATAGGATAGTGGGGAATATAAGTGAAAAAACATTTGTTACTTATTCCAAAACAATCCATTTGAAATGTTCCGTCCCCTGCATCTGCTTGTGTCTTGATGGGGGGGGGGGCCCTATATCAGCATTGTCGAACCCCTGGGGTTTGATCGAATTCACATTAAGAACCACTGTCCAAAGTAAAAACTAATACAGGATAGTGGGGAATACAAGTGAAAAAACATTTGTTACTTATTCCAAAACAGTCCAGTTGAAATGTTCCGTCCCCTGCATCTGCTTGTGTCTTGATATTTTCTGTATACTTTAGCAAGGCCCTAACAAATTCAAATGTAAAAGCACTTGATGCCTACAACGAAATACACAACACTAACCTGTATGTTATGTCGGTTAAATTTGCTATTTCAGCAGGTGAAAGTTTAGGGGGGTATTTGTGACCACCAGGAATACATTTCACATTGCCCCAGATGGTTTTCATGCATTCCACTGAATGAGGACCATAGTATGTTGGACAGGTTGCGGGAAAATCTAAAAAATTAATAGCAAGTGTCACCAACTTATACTACTTAGTCGAATCAGCTGCATAGTCCGATTGGACTTAAACTACATAGCCAATGTGGCCTATTTCGGGGGGGGGGTCAGTGTATTTTAACAAGGCCCTAAGAAAAATTTAAATGTAAAAGTTCTTGATGTTTACAACAAAATATACAACACTAACCTGTATGTGATATCAGTTAAATTTGCTATTTCAGAAGGTGAAAGTTTAGGGGGGTATTTGTGACCACCAGGAATACATTTCACGGGGGGGGGGTAAATTGAATAGCAAGTGTGCATAGTCCGATTGGACTTAAACTACATAGCCAATGTGGCCTATTTCTCGTTACTAGCTCCACTGATTAGACGTTATATGTCAAAACAGTGTGCACTATCTGCAGCCTATCATTTACTTGCATGATGCTTTTACACAGTTGCTTCAGTTGACTTAATCTTTAATTTTAATATGCATTTTATGTATCATTTTTATGCATGTTTTAGGTGGTTTCATATAGTTATTCCCAGCACACTGGACTGGCGTAATGTGGCCACACTAACATATACAGCCAATATCTTGTCACCAACTGCACTGATGAGACTTTACATGCCAAGACATTGTATTGTCTGAAGCTAACTTGCTGCAATTTATCTTTCTTATTATTTATTTCCTTTATTTTTTTAACAAACAAAGAATAATAAAAGTGTACAACCACTGAACGAAGAAGCTGAATTTAACCTTTTGAAATATCCAAAATACTAAGAAGATTGGTGGTCGAACAGCGCAACTTAAGTCTTAATTTTTTGTCAGTTAATGTTTAACATAAATCACTACCCTTTACACACAAACCAGAAGTTACGAAGCCAAAACTCACCTATTCCGAAACATTCAAGCTGATCTGCACTGGAACCATTGTCTGCATTTAACTTTGTTGTCTCAAATTCAGATTTCAGATCACTAAAAATAACATGTGTCTTAAAATCTGACCTCCATAGCCCTCAAACATATATTGAAAGGTTAAGATGAATTAAATAACATTGGAATAAGCCCTGAAGCATACTGTGATTAATTTATTAAAAGGATGATTGATTTATAGTTGTTGATAGAACAATAGAAAAAGTTTACAAAATATGCCTGGCAACACCACAATATTCATATATTGAACAGTATTTAAAACAAGTTATTCTGGTTTAGTTCAGTAATGAAAAGTTTAAGAAACAAACCCTGCAACACCACTATGTTCATATATTGAATTTTCTGGACCCCTAAACATGCTGTGATTAATATATTAAAAGGATGATTGATATATAGTTGCTGATAGAACAAATAGGAAAGTTCATAAAATATACCCAGCAACCAGTGGTGGGATTCAGCCAGGTCGCACCAGTTCTATAGAACCTTCTCACGAAATTTTATGAGATCAGCGAACCGGTTGGGGGGGGGGAAAAAGAAGCTAAATTCAACCTTTTGAAATATCCAAAATACTAAGAAGATTAGTGGTCGAACAGCACCAGTTTGGTCTCAATTTTTGTCAGTTAATGTTTAATATAAATCACTACCCTTTACACACAAACCAGAAGTTACAAGCCAAAACTCACCTATTCCAAAACATTCAAGCTGATCTGCACTGGAACCATTGTCTGCATTTAACTTTGTTGTCTCAAATTCAGATTTCAGATCACTAAAAATAACATGTGTCTTAAAATCTGACCTCCATAGCCCTCAAACATATATTGAAAGGTTAAGATGAATTAAATAACATTGGAATAAGCCCTGAAGCATACTGTGATTAATTTATTAAAAGGATGATTGATTTATAGTTGTTGATAGAACCATAGAAAAAGTTTACAAAATATGCCTGGCAACACCACTATATTCTTCTATTGAACGGTATTTAAACCAAGTTATGTTGCAATTAATATCACTCACAGGAACGGTAAAACTGTCAACACATTTTGTTCAGTAATGAAACGTTTTTTAAATAGACCCCGCAACACCAAAATATTCATATATTGAACAGTATTTAAACCCAGCATGTCATATCTCGACTAATATTACTCACAGAAATGGTAAAACCTCCAATACACTTTGTTCAGTAGTGGATAGTTTTGGTGGATAACTGTGACCTTCTGGTAAACAACCACTGTTGTTCGGGGGGGGGGGCAGAAATGGCAGAAAAATATGATATTTGTGATAGAACCAGCTGACAAAATATTTGAATCCCACCACTGCCGGCAACATCACTATATTTATATATTGAACGGCATTTAAACCTTTGAGTTATAGTTATATCTCAACTCAATATCACTTACAGGAATGGTAAAACCTCCAAAACACTTTGTTCAGTAGTAGACAGTTTTGGTGGATAACTGTGACCTTCTGGTAAACAACCACTGTTGTTCCAAACCCGTTTCAAACAATCCATTGTATGGGGTCCATAGTAGGTTGGACATTCAACAGGAATTGCTGCAAACTATATTGTTGACAGCACAGCATGTTGGAAAAAAACATTTATATATTTACCAATTCCAAGACAGTCGGTTTGTGCAGGGGGGGGGGGCCCATAGTAGGTTGGACACTCAACAGGAATTGCTGCAAACTATATTGTTGGCAACACAGCATGTTGGAAAAAACATTTATATATTTACCAATTCCAAGACAGTCGGTTTGTGCAGTTGCATTACCTAGATCTGCTTCAGCTTTGAGATCTTTTGTATCATTTAACAAAGCGCTGCAAGTAAAAAGATACCTATGCAAGGCAAGTGTTTGGAATATTAAACCTATATTGCAAATATTTTACATAAGTAACCAGCTGCACTGCATGTACTTGAAACTTTCAAACACCTATATATGTGTCAGGCATTTCAGGATAGCTAAGTTTGTAATTCAACTGCCTTGTGCCCGTAAGGTTGTGTGTTCAAATCCCACCACGAAGAGACATTATACAAAATACCATTGTTCCACACTGCGTGGTTAAAACTTGTACAACAAACACAGTATGTGAAACTTGTTATCACACAGGGTCCCAAGTTGTTTCACTTCGGTAGCCAGCTTAAAAACCTACATCTGACTTCATTAACCACAACAGGGTACTTGAGATATCTTTGTTACATAACAATAAGCAACATACATTTGCTAAGCTGATGGTTAATCAAAATATGTTTAATTCACTAAAGATGGGATTGGGATTTAGTTCACAATGAAATGTGATTTGCTATTACCCAAACTCATGTGTACAGTGCAATGCATATAAAACAGTAAAACACAACAACGTGACAATGTTCACATTAGGCAACTACAAATACAAAAATTGTAAACACTACTTACGAATATGTCATGATGGATAAAGCAGATTGTTCTAGGGGGGGGGGGAAACAAATACCATTGTTCCACACTGCGTGGTTAAAACTTGTACAACAAACACGATATGTGAAACTTGTTATCACACAGGGTCCCAAGTTGTTTTACTTTGGTAGCCGGCTTAAAAACCTACATCTGACTCCATTACCCACAACAGAGTACTTGATATATATTTGTTATATAACAATAAGCAACATACATTTTCTAAGCTGATGGTAAATCAAAATATGTTTAATTCACTAAAGTTGGGATTGGGATTTAGGGGGGGGGGGCTGAGGAAAGACTCCCTGGGTATTTATCTCCGGCCGGTAAACATCCAACTGACGTCCAAATCTTATTCAAACAAACTATAGAATGTGGTCCATAGTAAGCTGGACATTCAGAGGGGAAGACTAAAATGAAAGAAAACTTAATAAACAAGATTTTTATCATATTAATAGCATTCCCACCCAGGTTTTTTTCAAGGTTTGGTTTGGGTGACCGCTAAGTAGTTTTAAGGGGGGGGGGGTATGTGTACAGTGCAATGCATATAAAACAGCAAAAACACATATCAAAAACAACATGACAATGTTCACATTAGGCAACTACAAATACAAAAATGTTAAACACTACTTACGAATATGTCATGATGGATAAAGCAGATTGTTCTACTGAGGAAAGACTCCCTGGGTATTTATCTCCGGCCGGTAAACATCCAACTGACGTCCAAATCTTATTCAAACAAACTATAGAATGTGGTCCATAGTAAGCTGGACATTCAGAGGGGAAGACTAANCTCGGCGGGGAAGACTAAAATGAAAGAGAACTTAATGAACAAGATTTTTATCATATTACTAGCATCTTCACCTATTCCGAAACAGTTTAGTTGTTGCGTGGCATCACCAGAATCTGCTGTTAATTTGATGTCTTCCGTGTAATTAAACAAGGCCCTGAAACACAAACAACATAGTTAATCAGTGACATACCAAAAAAAGTTGCTGACATGCATTTTTGTGCCGCTAAAAAGCAGATTATGTAAACAGTTGATGCAAAAAGCCCAATCTAGCTGTAGCTGCGTTTAGATCAGTGGTTGTCAAACCTTTACACAAACAACATAGTTAATCAGCTAAAGTAACTGACATACACTTTCAGAATGCATTTTGTTTAAAATGCATGTTTTGTAACTGCTGATGCATAAGCCGATTTCAATTGAAGATCCGTATGAATACTAATTTGCAAGGACATGCACTTATAATGATGCATATATGAGGAAAAAAGCATGTTTAGCAACTGTTGATGCAAAAGTCCAATACTTTAACTGTATATCGGCAATGCATTTGCAAGGTACATTACATCTACTGTTGCACCATGTTTAGTTATTGTTTCAACCAAGAACAAACAAACTTTCTACCACTCACTACTGTGTTACATTCACCAAAAAGCATGTTTTGTAAAAGTTGATTTACGACAGAGCAATTTTCCTGTGATTGATGCAGAGAAATGGAAAGAATAAAATTTGATGCAGAGAAATGGCAAGAAATAAAACAAACACAAAAAACTGACCTGTATGTAAGGACAGACAATGGGGTTGTTTCCGCTGTGGTAAGTTTGGGTGGGTACTCCTGCCCCTCAGGCAAACATTTCACAGTGTTCCATACATTCACCATAGGGGGGGGGGACCATAGTAAGTTGGGCAAGGAGTAGGTAAATCTGCAAAAAGATTGTAGCAAATTCATGCTTATTTACATACAGTAACACTTGGGTAATCCGAACCCATTTGGACCCAAAAATCTATTCGGAATAGGGATTAACTGTGTTAACTGATATCAATTAGTTAAAGCCTTACCACATTACAAATCATTTGTGTCTCAAGTTTTGTCCAAATTAGGCAAAGATCTGGATTAACTGAATCTGGTTTAACCAATTTTAACTCTATTTACATACAAGTTATATAAAACATAATAATCACCTATTCCAAAACAGTCCAGTTGTTCTGTGGTCGATCCAGCATCTGCTCCTGCCTTTATTGTTTCAAACCCAGCCTTTAATGCCCTGAAAAGAGACATAAGAGTGTCAACAAATCAACAGTTACATCCTAGCTAGTTGTTCACGCAAAAGCTGAGTTAAGTCACATATTTTAGACTGTTTTTGGCAAATTATTTAAAACAAGGTGTTCTAATCCTGAGACGATGAAGGGCCACATTAGGGTTTGGTTTTTTAATTTTTGGTAAATTGTAAATAACAACTCACCGAAATGTTAGGGAAGATAATGTCAAACGTTCTGTGGAAGAAATTGTGTCTGGATATTTGTCGCCATCTACTAAGCATTTGGCGCTGGCCCAAACCGTTTTCATGCAATCCACTGAATGGGGTCCATAGTAAGTTGGGCAAGTCACGGGAAGATCTGATAATTAAATAGAAACATATTCATACAACTTTGCATCAAAAATATGTTTGCCTTTGATCTAAAGTTTTAATCATTAGGGTTTTGCTAGCCTTTTTTTATGTTATTACCTTGTTTGGTGCATTAAGAACAATGTTTTTGAATAGCGTGCCCTAATTACCCTGATAAACACGCTGTTAACAGGACATTCAAACATTGGATAAGTAGTATACAACTCCCAGTAGAGCAAAATATAGTTTATGCACTCTTTAAAGTTTTTAACCGATGTGAATTCGGCAAGCTTAACATGCCATGAAGTAATCAAAGGGGGGGGGGGCATGCTTACGTTTCATTCTTTTTTCCTTTGTTTATCGTGCAGTGTTCTAGTCGCATTCAGTGTTATTTACCCTGATGAAGACGACCTGTACAGGACGTCGAAATGTCGGAATAAAAATACATTTGCCAAAAGAGCTCTATAGACTTGATACTATGCCTGGCAGCAACAGCTTATTTAGTGAATTCAACATGTTTTGGAGGAAGTCTGAATCCCAAAACATGCCATGAAGTAATCAAAGCCCTGCTGAAATACCAGCCACTAAAAAAGAAACTTGGAAAACAGGAAATGTTAACAATTGTACCAATTCCAAAACAGTTCAGTTGTTCTGAAGAAATTCCAGAGTCTGCATCAGCTTTGATCGCTTCCATTTCTGTCCGTACATCTCTGCAGAAAAACTCTCTTGATTATTACAAACACCAAAGCATGCATATTTGTGACCAAGTAAATATTTCAAGATATTAAGGTTATAAAAACTGCACTATTGCATATTAAAAGAAAAAGGAAAGACTCGATTTCACAATATTTAAACAATCATATTTCAATCGGGTGTGCATATTTGTGCTGGTGCATTATATTGTGGAGTTTTGATAGGGGGGGGGGGGGGGGGGGGGGGGGGGGGGGGGGGGGGGGGGGGGGGGGGGGGGGGCATAACGATAAACTTACACACTAAATATTTAACAAGTTTTTTGATGAAAAGCGCATACTACACCAGTCTAATAAGCCACAAAAAACAAGAGCCCAGACCATTCAGGTCTAACACATCGTCCATTTATTAACTTAGAAATTCTATCCAAATAATACATGCAGTTTGTAGTTACATGAAAACTATCAGCAAATTGGGTATGCAATTATACAGAATCACCATTTTAAGAAAACTATGCATCTATTGAGCATTAAAAGTCAACTTTTAGACACAAAAAATTAGGTGTTTATTTTACTCACAAGTCATGACTTAGAAACTGTAATATCCAAATAATACATACAGTTTAGTTACATGAAAAATATTAGTGAACCAGGAATGCAATTATACAGTATCACCATTTAAACAAAACTATACATCTACTAAGCATTAGAAGTCTACTTTTGGACAAAAACAATTAAGCATTTGTTTTACTCACGAGTAAGTCATGACAGATAAAGCTGCTTGTTCGGTGGAAGAAAGTTTAGCAGGATATTCAATTCCAGCAGGCAAACATCCAACCAATGTCCAGATTTTATTCAAACAGGCCACAGTGTGTGGCCCATAGTAAGTTGGACATTCAGTTGGAAAATCTAACAAATAATAAAATGTGAATAAAGCTTTTAGCTAACACTGATTGGTATTTATTTGCTGAGAGTAAAAGTAGAATACAGCAAACCTAATTTAAACTGGATGCGATTAATCCAGAGGGAGCGTAATTCAGACAAAATGCAAGGTACTAATGATTTGTAATGGGGTACGGCTTTAACTAATTGACATTGGTTTATCCAGATCTTTGCCTAATTCAAATGTTTGTTTGTTCAAAAAGGTCCGGACAAACAGAGGTTTGCTGTATGTCTTGACAACATAGAAAAAAGTTACATGCTCCCATTCAGATAGACTATATTTTCTCAAAGTACTCTTTTCTGCAGGTTTAATGCCTAGAGGCAAAGAAAAAACACAAAACAATAGATTTTTTTTACTTATTCCAAAACAGTTTAGCTGCTGTGCACCATCACCGCCATCAGCATTTATTTTGGTGTTTTCTGTGTAAGCCAGCAATGCACTGAAACAAAAAATGTGTTTTAAGCAGGTTTTTGCTTCTAAAACGAAAATACAATAGCATCACAACAATAACTTACAAGTAAGCTACAGACAGTACACACTGTTTCAACCCATAAGGTTGACTGGTGCCACCAACATAGCCCCCCCAGTCTCTAAGCCCTAATGCGTCAACCCCACCCTGTACTGTGAGTCCCTGTCACTTAACACTTAGTAACGGTGTAGCTGCAGTGAGTCTACCATCTATCCACCAATTGTGCCCTCAACATTGTCGCGCTTTTTAATGTCTGAACGTTGCGCAGCTATTTCTGGCTTAGTGAATATGTTAGCGCAATTACGCTGGCATGATTTTGCCCGGCAAAATAAACTCAACTCAACTATGGTCAGAAAACTAACCTGTATGTGATTATGGTCAAATCTGCAAACTCTTTTGGTGTCAACTTTGGTGGATACTTATGCCCCTCAGGTAAACATTTCACATTGCTCCAAATTATTTTCATGCATTCTTCCGTGTGGGGCCCATAATATGTTGGACATGGTGTGGGAAAATCTTTAAAACATAGTATGTAGTATCTACATGTTTGGAAACATTTGTTTTAGGCTAAAATCATCAAACTTTTGTACACAACACAAATATATCTTCAGTTTCTTATTTAAATAGTTTAATGGTGAAATTAACGGCCCAAATAGATGTACAAAGTCACATGTTTTATATTTTCAAGCAGTTGCTGAAACATTTAATATACAAAGCATGTCGCTTTTTACGTCTATTTGGGCTGTTATTTTCACCATTAGGGGGGGGGGAAAAACCTAACAGAATCATATACAGTGTTATTCAAATAGAATCTGGTAACAAGAATAGCAATAGAATAGAAATAATTCCCAAAATCAATTCAATAGTATCTATGTCCTGCAATAAATCAGCTTTAAACCAAAGCTCACCTATTCCAAAACAGTTCAATTGCTCCACACTTGATCCATTGTCTGCATTTGATTTCGTGGTTTCAAATGTGGCCTTTAAATTACTGCAGAAAACATGAGAGTAAAATTCACGAAACAAAGTCGACATTTTTCAACTCTAGAAAACCAATAGATACCAACCTGTACGTTAACTTCGACAAAGCTGTTTCTTCAGAAGTAGATAGTTTTGGTGGAAAATCATGTCCTGCTGGTAAACACCCACTTATATTCCAAACTCTTTCCAGACAAGCCATTGTATGAGGACCATAGTAGGTTGGACACTCCACAGGAATTACTAAAAAGAAAAAATTGAACCCTCAAAACACCAAATATATACAATCATATTTAAAGTTTTAATTGTAAAAAAAAAACTGTTTGAATATATTAAAACTCCTTGTATTTTGGATACACCATGCATGGTTTCAAATATTCTGAGCAAACAGATTAAACCTAGTAATTGCGCATTTCACATGACGATGACTATTGAAACATTGCGGTGTTTTACATGCAAATACTGGCTTTGACCTTTTTGTCCTTGTATTTTTAATTACAATAGTTTGGACAAGTTCGTAAAATAGTTTCATGTACTATCATTTGGAGTAGAGCTGGTCGACCATTTTATGCCACCGGCCAGTTTTTAATCGCTTTATAATATAGCAAGCTATATTCGCCTACAAACATTATCTAAAGACTACGCTTAACTCGTGTGCCCAGTTTTACAACATGTCCAGATGCAGGCTTTCTCCTAGGTTGAGAACCCCTAATTTTAAACCAACACTTTAATCAATAAAAGAAAAACTCACCCATCCCTAAGCAGTCCAACTGTGCAGATGCCATACCAGCATCTGCATCAGCTTTGATTGCCTTAATGTTGTTTTGCAAATCACTGCAACAAAAAACATAGTTACCGAGCATGGAAAAAGAGTCTCTTGATTACAGTTTAGAAAAATTCACTTCGTTAAAAGAAATATTCACAATAAACAACATACTAAAGTAAGATGATCACGCATTCATACTGGGACAAGCCCTGAAGCGGTAAATCCCACTGCAGTTTAGATTTTTCTAGTCAATACATTGTCAATACAGCCATATAGCTTGATGACTGGCTGATTTAATATAATGCCCCCAACAGGACTTGTGTATTAGGAAATTCCAATGTACCCTTAGAAACACTATACACAGACTTACATGGATGTATTCTATATACACCAGTACTTGGCAGTTATATTTATGATTAGACTAATGTACCCTTTTATTACAGTTACACCAGTTTCTACTTGCATTTCAACAAACAATCTTTTTGCCTGAAACATTGTAATTGAACAAAAATCATTGAGTAACATTTGTTCAAACATAAAACTAGAGATATCCTTTTGGGCACAAGAACAGACACACACCAAAGCCACTTACGTATAGTTTAATGCAGACAAGGCAGCTTGTTCGGCTGAGGAAAGTCTGTCTGGGTGTTTTTTTCCGGCAACCAAACATCCAATGTCCTTCCAGACTATTTTTAAACAATCCACTGAATGAGGTCCATAATAAGTGGGACATTCAACAGGAAGATCTGCAGCAAAACATATTCAAAACAAAACATCAAATACAACATAAGTTTATGGTGAAAACAACAGCAACATGCTTTATATTTCAAACATTTCGGCAAGGGGGGGGGGATTTATGAATGGAAAATGAAACGATTAGCAAGAACGAATTACGATGGAAAACGACCTGCTCCTAACGAAAATATTGTCACAAATGGTGCTTTTCTATAGGGTCTTGTTCTGTTATGCAAACATACAACAACAAAAAACACCTCACATTGTTTTTATCTTATTACAGGAAAGATACGACAATTATATACCAGAAGATACTTCTCTCCTTCTAATAGCCCTAACAGTGTCAGGACTGTTAGCTGGAGGAATTCTGGGTGCTTTATCCATTGGGTTCATTCTAGCACGATTTAGCCGCAAACAGTCAATGGCAATCATGAACCTCACCAATATTCTAGCTGTTGCTACTCTGTGTATAGGAGGCCCTCTAATACCGTCGTACGAATGTATTATCATTGGAAGGTTCATAATGGGACTTTTTTCTGGCTTTGGAATGAGTACGTTATAGTTTGTTTTGTTTTTTTCATTGTTTTCTTCTTGTGTCAGCATTTTGGCTGTTAAACTGTTGAAACGAAAATATAGCATTTTTTTAAAATATAGCACGTTTTTAAACGGTTAATTTTAAATGTTTACCTCACACCCTAATTCCTTGGGGGGGGGGCAAAGGATGTCGCTTTTTACATCTATGTGGGCCGTTATTTTTACCATTGAACTTATAAACAGATCCATACATACGGTTTCAAAATACAACATAATCATCACAAAATGTCACCTATTCCGAAACAATTGAGTTGTTGAGCTGATATTCCAGCATCTGCCTCAGTTTTGATGTGTTCAGTGTGGGAAAACAAGGCCCTTAAATAAAGAGAGTCAAAAAACAGAGTAAAAAATAACAACAGCTCAAACTAACCTGTATGTGAGAACAGTTAAGGTGTTGAATTCGGTGGTTGAAAGTTTAGGGGGAAATTCGTGCCCCGCTGGCAAACAAGTCACTAAATCCCAAATAGCTTCCATGCAAGCCACAGAATGAGGGCCATAATATGTTGGACATGTTGCAGGAAAGTCTGGAAATTTAAGAGGAATTTTTGGCACAACAAACTGAGACACAATTTAGGCTTTTCTTATTTGTCACACTATTACTATAATAGTAGGACACATTTTACTTTTGCAATGACATCTGCTACTGTCATACAGTGATTTTACCCATCTGAAGCAAAGGGGAAAAATTAAATTGTTTTGTACCAATATACTGTGTTTTGTTGCTAAAATTAACTTGCAAAGATCAAGAATTGATGCTCTGAAGAAAACACTTGCAAATGTCACTTACCTATTCCAAAACATTCCAGTTGATCTGTGCTTGAACCAGCATCTGCATCTGCTTTGGTGGTTTCAAATTTTGTCTTTAAATCACTGAAAATCAACAGGTTCAAACAATTATTTGAAACTCGATTAAATATATATTCCTATCAATATATTTCTATTGAGTAGTTTTTTAAGCAATTTAATGCCATATGCAGTAAAAAGCATGTTGTTCAAAACATATGCTACCTATACAATTAAACAGTAAGTGATTAGCTAAATCATATGCAGTCAATATAGGCCAAAACTTTGGCAGTATTGCAGCACATAGCATTTCATGTTCAAGCTTGTTACTTGACATATTGGAATTATGACCAAAAACAGTCCAGTCGCCAAGCACCACATGTCTAATCTAGTTCTAATTGAAACTGGAACTCGCTTAAACCGGACCTTACTTGTATCTTTGGCTGTTCAGTAGACCAGGATACTCTTACAATGAGTTATTTTAAATAGTAACCCAATTGACACTTACTGATAAGTCAAAGTTATCAAACTGTTGATCTCGCTGGAAGAAAGTTTTGCCGGATAATCATCTCCTTCTGGCAAGCACTTTGCATTAATCCAAGTTACATTTATGCAGTCAATGGAGTGAGGGCCGTAGTAGGTCGGACACAAGGCAGGAAGAACTAAGGAATAAAATCAGAATAAACAACACCAAGTATTTCACCAATATGTAACCTATTTATTCACATATTTTAAGTCATATTTGTACGAGAGCTACACTATTTTTATAAGTTAAATACAACTAAAATAACATTTTTTCTTAAATCAAAACAAAATTTAATTTTAAACTTTTTTAGTACTTATCAGGTTAAGAAACAAATACTAAGATTCTGAAAACCAGATGTGGCCATCTAAAGATCCACAGGTCCCCTAATCCTGATGTCAATCAAGTTTATAGAGCTCTTCTGTCAAACGTATTTTTATTCTGACGTTTCGATGTCCTATACAGGCCGCCTTCATCAGGGTAAAAAATGATTGATTGATTTTTACCCTGATGGAGACGACCTGTATAAGACGTCGAAACATCGGAATAAAAAATATTTGCCAAAAGAGCTCTATAAACTTGATATTTTGCCTGGCAGCAATAGGGGGGGGGGTTATATATCCTGATGTCAATGAGTAAAAACAATTATAATTTTACCGGTTCCGAAGCAGTCTACTTGATCAGCAGTGTTTCCAGCATCTGCGTCATTCTTTATTGTTTCGAAGCTTGTTACCAAGGCACTGAAAGCAGAATGTAATTTAATTATCAACTTATTCAATCTGTGTAAGTGATTTAACTTAATAAACTGACTGATGAAAGCATTAGTGTTTGTTGAAATTTTCCAGAATAAACCAAATCACTTTTAAACTGAATTCAAGTCATAGTGTAATTCACAAACAAATTGCTCCCAGTCTATTCTATCTCTGCGAATGATATAACTTGCTAACTGACAAGGGCGTTAGCATTTGTTGAAATGTTCAAGAATATACCATGTCACTTTTGTGTCAATTTGGGTCAATATATTTCTCACAGGGGGGGGGGGGAAGAGCTCTATAAACTCGATATTTTGCCTGGCAGCAATATATATATTCTGATGTCAATGAGTAAAATTTTTTATAATTTTACCGGTTCCGAAGCAGTCTACTTGATCAGCAGTGTTTCCAGCATCTGCGTCATTCTTTATTGTTTCGAAGCTTGTTACCAAGGCACTGAAAGCAGAATGTAATTTAATTATCAACTTATTCAATCTGTGTAAGTGATTTAACTTAATAAACTGACTGATGAAAGCACTAGTGTTTGTTAAAATTTTTCAGAATAAACCAAATCGCTTTTAAACTGAATTCAAGTCACCGGTAATTCACAAACAAAGTGCTCCCAGCAGTTAAGTTTAGGTCTATTCTATCTCTGCAAATGATATAACTTCGTGACTGATGAGGGCGTTAGCATTTGTTAAAATGTTCAAAAATATATACCATGTCACTTTTGTGTCAATTTGGGTCAATATATTTCTCACAAATTCAAATTGCATACCAGCAGTACTTACGAGTATGTCATGGCTGCTAAGGCATCTCTCGCAGTTGAGGTTAAGAAATCAGGGAACTTTTTACCAGCTGGTAAACATCCAACAGCTGCCCAAACAGTTTTTAAGCAATCCAAAGTGTGGATTCCATAATACGTTGGACAATCAGCAGGAAAGTCTGAACAAGACAAAATGTATCAAATTAGTTTCCGAAATATTTTAACCACATAACTGCAAAAATAACAAACTAACAATGCACCAAAGCTCTTTGTACAATAATTTGTCAAGTCTAGATAAAACTGGCTTAGATATATGATTTCTGGATGACTAAAAACGTTTGTTATAGCTGAAACATTGTTTATACACCGGCTGCCAGAAAAGAAAACTTACTGCACCAAAGAAAACTTTTAGAAACTTAGAAAAGCCAACATATTATCCCCCCATGTTGTGTTCATAAATAAGCTACTAGTGAAACAACAAATATGTTACACAAAATTCTCACTTATTCCAAAACAGTTCAGTTGTTCAGTTGAATTCCCCCCATCAGCTCCCATCTTGATATTTTCGATGAGGGCTAACAAACCCCTAACACATAAAATTGCATGTTATTCAGAAAAGGTGATTGTGCAAAAAAAACAAATTTACCTGTATGTCAGTTTGGACCATATGGAAAACTCGGACGTTGTAAGTTTTGTTGGATATTTTTGGCCTGTTGCTAAACACTTAACGTTGTGCCAAACCGTTATCGTGCAGTTCATAGAATGGGGACCATAATATGTTGGACATTCATCCGGAAAATCTATTAAAGCAATGTAACTGTTCAACTCAATGCTCGAATCTAACAGCAAAAAAACAAAAACTGACCTATTCCAAAACAGTTCAGTTGATCTGAGCTTGAACCAGCATCTGCACTTGCTTTGATGGCTTCAAACTGAGTCTTCAAATCACTACAAAACAAATTCATTGTTGTTAACTATCCTTTTAATAACTGTTGTGCAATGTTAATTTGACTGGCCCATATAAGAAAATCATGTGCTAAAGTAGAAGATCACTGAAATTCTTGTTTTTTTATTTGGAAAGTAAGCATTGGACAATGTTTCAACCTACAAAATCTCACCAGTGCAGCTGGTGTATAGCATAACTACGACATTGTAGTTTGTTGGGGGTAACAGACGAAAAAGCCATGCCTAACCAAAAATGTTTGATACCTTGTCACCAGATGCACTATTTACAGCAGGGGTGGGCAAACTTTTCAGTGCAAGGGCCGCATTCAAAAGTTTATAATCTTATCGGGCCGCATGGTATTTCACCAACGGCTGCCAATTGCTTGCTTGTTGTTTTGTTTTAAAATAACTGATGTAAAGAATAAGGTTTGTATCATATATATATCATTTAAAGTCGCCTAAAATGCTCTGATTAACAATTTCTAACTTGTGCATAAATTTAGCTGAACGGAGCTAACTGTTTATGACGTCATAAACTGTATTGTGACGATTGCAGTGCCTGTTTTTTCGCATTGTTTGCACGTAATAAGCGGATAAAAAGCCTGGCACATATGGTTACTAGACTGCTAATCTTTTTTCCAGTCCCACGAAATCTGTTTTAGCAGTTTAAAAATCAAAATATTTAGCAAAATAGATTGCGGCCGCAGGTTGTGCACCCCTGCGCAAAATTATTACATAGTATATTTTCAGCTTTATGCAAATACGTTTGTTCATGACTGTACAAACATTGGTTGAAACGCTACAATTGTAATTGTTTCAAAAAAACAAGCGTTTGTTGCAACAAAGGCTGAACCACGTTTTTTGTTAATGAAGTCCTTGTGCCAAAGTTTGGGCGTCAACAGTGCAAAGTGGGCTGTATTTGAAAACGTGAATCGCTTTTACTTTTATCGAACGAAGAAATTGTGTCAAGTGACGATTTGCATAATAACGTGGCAGAAACAACAGGCTAAAGCACGTGAAAAGTATCTGTGTTTAGTTCCAAAGTATCGAACGGGTACAGATACTGCATATGGCATTGGTATCGGCAAGTCGCACCCCCGGTATTTTTAAAACTCTGCGCCTGTGCTCATAGTACTATTCAGCGTTACTCGGAAACATTTGGCGGGCCGCATGAACTCCTTTGCCGGGCCGCATGCGGCCCGCGGGCCGTAGTTTGCCCACCCCTGATTTACAGCTTATAGGCAGTGATTCTCAAACTACACAAGTGTGCCTTGAGAGATTTCCAGGTGTGCCGCGAAGTATTCCCAATTTTAAAGTAAAACATTCCCTGGTGTTTTAGGACTTCATGACAAAATATGTGTGGGTGCATGACAACATTTCAGTGCTGATGTTTATGTTATGGGTAATGAAAAGCATCTATACCAGTGGTTCCCAACCAGGGCCCATGCCCCACCCCCCAGGGGAGCCACCAGCTGTGTTCCGGGGGGGCAAGGGTGTAGATTAACTAGAAACACACACTAAAAGCGGGGGGGGGGGTATTGTTTGCACATAAAAAGCCTGGCGCGTATGGTTAATTTTCCAATCCCACGAAATCTGTTTTAGCAGTTTGAAAGTCAAAATAGATTGCGGTCGCAGGTTGTGCACCCCTGCGCAAAATTATTACATAGTCTATTTTCAGCTTTATGCAAATACGTTTGTTCATGATTGTACAAACATTGATTGAAACGCTACAATTGGAATTGTTTCACAAAAAACAAGCGTTTGTTGCAACAAAGGCTGAACCACGTGTTTTGTTAATAAAGTCCTAGTGCTAACATTAAACAAAAAGTACTGCCTAACTTGATCCAAAGTGACCAAAGTTTGGGCGTCAACAGTGCAAAGTGGACTGTATTTGAAAACGTGAATCGCTTTTACTTTTATCGAACAAAGAAATTGTGTCAAGTGACGATTTGCATAATACCGTGGCAGAAACAACAGGCTAAAGCACGCGAAAACTATCTGTGTATAGTTCCAAAGTAGCGAACGGGTACAGATACTGCACATGGTATTGGTATCAGCAAGTCGCAACCCCGGTATTTTCAAAACTCTGCGCCTGTGCTTATAGTACAATTCAGCGTTACTCGGAAACATTTGGCGGGCCGCATGAACTCCTTTGCCGNATCTGCGTCATCCTTAATTGCATTCATGTGACTCAATAATCCTCTGCAAAAACAAAACAACTTGACACTGGAAAGCAATTTTTTGAGGGAAAAAAAACAGGTTAACATCACATAAATTGGGTAGCATAAACAAATTTGTTATCTTTGAGTATCATTTCAAAAAAGCAACATGACAGATTTATTATAAAATAAGACACAAGAGTCCAAAAAAACAAACTATTTTTCGTAAATGATTTATAAAACTGACAATAAGAACAAAAGGTACATGTGGTGATTTGATCTCTCAATCTGAGATGGTAGTTTTTTAAGAAAACAAATGGGGGGGGGGGATTTAAAGCCGAAATTAGTACCGAATTCCACCACGAGATTGCCTTTTACATTTTACAAGGGGGCCACAGGTCCTTCAGGGTTACTTAAAGGGGGCCACGAGGCCAAAAAGTGACTTTTAGGGGGCCACGGTCCACCAAACGTTGGAAACCACTGATCTATACCCACCACAATGAAGTTGAAGAATAGCATGAAACACCATGCATTGATTAAAGCTAACTTAGCATGTAATAGTCTGATGCTTNCGTTGGAAACCACTGATCTATACCCACCACAATGAAGTTGAAAAATAGCATGAAACACCATGCATTGATTAAAGCTAACTTAGCATGTAATAGTCTGATGCTTTAAACAGCCTTCGTATAGCAAAGTCATGTAACTCACTTAAATGGTAAATTTGACAGTGTTGTTTGTCCAGGAGTGGTGAGTTTAGGAGGATAATCATGACCCGCTGGCAAACAATCACTCATGTTCCAAACCCGTTTCAAACAATCCAATGTATGCGGTCCATAGTAGGTTGGACATTCAACAGGAATATCTGTAAAGAAAATATATTCTAACTCAGTGGTCTGAAGCAAATGTACCATCTGGGAGCATAAAGAAACAAATCAGGGAAAACGAAATATGGCTGTAAAATATAGGCTTTTTCCTACTGATTATGTTTTCAATTATATTTTACAGTTTCATGTTTATTATTGCAACTTAAATTTCTTTGTTGGTCACTGTTGACAAACAGTAAGAAATATATCAGTAAAGATAAAAGGCTAGTAACAAAACAGTCATCATTCTACAACAGAACAGTAAAATTAGGCCTGTAACTTGGCATTGCAGTGCATTAAAAAGGCAATAGGAATATCATGACCTAGAAGCTGTAGGCAATAGATGAAACATGAAAAAATTATATACTAACAGATTACAGACGACACATAAACAGAAAATAAGTTAAAGTCAATATCTTACTGAATCCAATGCAGTCCAGCTGTGCTGACGTGATACCGGCATCTGCGTCGTCCTTAATTGCATTCATGTGACTCAATAATCCTCTGCAAAAAAGCAATAGTGATGATTTGATCTCTCAATCTGAGATGGTAGTTTTTTAAGAAAACAAATGAGATCAACATCACACTAATAGTCACAAAAATAACACAAACAAATCCCTGGTTGTCATTTCAAATATATAACAAACTTGAATAACAACAAGAACCATAAGTAAAAAGATAAAATCTTTTTTTACTTTTTACAATACAAGTCACAATAAGAGCAAAAAGGTGTTCATTTTTATAGTTTAGGTACAGCCTTAAAAGTTTGGTATCACACATATGTATTAGAATTTCAATGCAGACAAAATATCTAACTAGCCTGTGTACCGGTAGTCACATACATAATGGTCTCACGATTTGTACCGGTACAACTATAGGAACCAGTACCACCATTTGTACCACAGCATGAGCAGCAAAAATGAAGACTATAATGAACCTTATATCTATGGAATTAAGTTCATGAAAACCACTCAGTGATTTGTCCTTAAGATTTTAAGACATAGATATTTTGTCTTTACAGCAGTGATTCTCAACCTCGGCTCTCAGGGCTGCATGCGGCTCTTAACTACTTATTTTGCGGCACACACCAGACCTTATAAAATCACTAAAGATTGTATTATTACCAATACAGTAACATTATTCAATTACAGTAACATTACTCAATTAAACTATCACCGAAAATAATAACGTACCAAGGTAATTGTTTATTGTATTGTGTCTGCATTTTTTTAATTTGTTTCATTTTTGCGGCTCCTGACACACTTGAAAAACTACCTTTCGGCCCCAACATTACAAAAGCTTAAGAATCACCGATTTACAATATCATCACCATCATATTCAAACAGAACCTATTTAAGAAGCTACCTGTATGTCATGGCAGACAAAACTCCCACATCAGTTGCGGAAAGAACACCAGGATATTTTTTACCGGCAACCAAACATCCAACATCGGCCCACACAGTTTTCAAACAATCCAGCGAAGGGGGGGGGGTACATCAGTTGCTGATAGAACACCAGGATATTTTTTACCGGCTACCAAACATCCAACATCGGCCCACACAGTTTTCAAACAATCCAGCGAAGGGGGGGGGGAGTGATGTTTACACTAGAGCTGACATGTTTAACATTTTCAGTGCAGCCAGTAATCAGCCAAACAAGCGTTCAGTGCGGGCTTTTGTTAATTGTTTCAATTATTGCGTACAATTGCATTGTCTTGTCTGTTGCAAGGTCTTAACAGCATCAATAACGAATTACATGGGGGGGGGGTGATGACCATAGTAAGTTGGGCAAGTGGCAGGGAAAGCTAAGACCAACAAGTGATGTTAACACTAGAGCTGACATGTTTAACATTTTCAGTGCAGCCAGTAATCAGCTCAACATGTGTTCAGTGCGGACTTTTGTTAATTGTTTCAATTATTGCACACAATTGCGTTGTCTTGTCTGTTGCAAGGTCTTAACAGCATCAATAACGAATTACATTGAAAGTAATGTTATAACTTATGCACAATATTTGCTTTAAACTTTTGCCAACAATTATACAGTATAACTAGGCATCAAGCAGCTCAAGCATTTGTTAGAAAAGTCGGCTTTGTTACATTGTTACGAAACATGACTTCATTCACATAAGTAAGTTTAATGCCCACCAAGCGTTGCCCTAGACACGCACAGTTTACGCATTTACAGCATGGGCTGTTTGGCCTCAACAAACATTAACAGCCTGTATTTTTGATGAAAAACTTTTGACGTAAATTAATATCAATCTGCAATGAAAGTGTTAATAACAAAACTTTACCGATTCCAAAACAGTTCAGTTGTTGAGCAGTAATCCCGGAGGGGGGGGGGTCAAGTTTAATGCCCGCCAAGCGTTGCCCTAGACACGCACAGTTTACGCATTTACGGCATGGGCTGTTTGGCCTTGACAAACATTAACAGCCTGCATTTTTGATAAAAAACTTTTGATGCAAATTAACGTCAAATCTGCACTCTACACAGAATGTCTTTTAACGTAGATTTACAACCGCACTGAACATTTATAAAACATAACTTTACCGATTCCAAAACAGTTCAGTTGTTGAGCAGTAATCCCGGAGTCAGCTTCGATTTTAATGTTTTCAGTGTAGTTGACTAAAGCACTACACAAGAAAGAGAAAACAGAAAATTAAATTTTAAATTAGGAACACTACACACAAGCTTAAAAGTAATTACAAAAATCATAACTGACCAAGATCATGCGCATATAGACATCTGAACTAAGGTATATGTTTAGGTGCACAAAAGCTCTCTCACAGTTAATAAATTTACTTAAATTACATTTAAGATTTTTATTACAATTCAACAAACACTTAACACACTTCACAATATTCATTATTTCAAAATTTGTGGGCAAAATTTTCAATGACTTTGGCACTATCTTAAAGGGGGGGGGGGGGGGGGGGGGGGGGGGGGGGGGGGGGGGGGGGGGGGGGGGGGGGGGGGGGGGGGGGGGGGGGGGGGGGGGGGGGGGGGGGGATGTTACAACAAGCCCTCTGAAGCAGTGGTTTTCAAAGTGTGGTACGCGTACCACTAGTGGTATGCCAAAACTTTTCATGTTGTATGCAAGTAGGTTTCTAATTTAAGTCCGATCTAAAATTGCAACTCAACTGACCCAACTGATCGGGGGGGGGGATTCCATATTTCAACCATGCAATCCACAGAGTGGGGGCCGTAGTATGTTGGGCATGTAACAGGCAAATCTAATTGACAACTTGCATTATAGCACCTCGTTACAACAAGCCCTCTAAAGCAGTGGTTTTCAAAGTGTGGTGCGTGTAGCGTGTTTCAAAGTGGTATTTTGCAGGTGGAATGCGAGTAGGTTTCTAATTTAGGTCCGATCTAAAATTGCAATTCAACTGACCCAACTGATCAGGCCTGGTTTGGGCGAAATTCGCGTTTAAGACATTTTTAGGAATTTGCTAAATATGCTAGCCAGGTTGAGAAAATGCTATTTCTTGGTCTATGGGGGGGGGGCCAAACTCTTGTTTTGGACATTCTTTGACATTGCCAAATATGCTAGTCAGGGCTAGAAAATAGGCCTATTTCTTGGTCTATCCATTCAAACAGGCTTTAGGATGTGGTACGCGAGTAGCTTTCTGCTATACCTAATTCAAGTCCGATCTAAGGGGGGGGGGGTTTTGGACAGTCTTGGAAGTTGCTAAATACGCTAGCCAGGTTGAGAAAATGCTATTTCTTGGTCTATTCATGTAAACAGAGTTTAAGACCTTGAGGTAGGCAGCGATAGAAAAGTTGTCAGGTGGTACTCGATCCATGTAAGTTTGAGAACCACTGCCTTAAAGGAATGATACCAAATCAAGCTCCGGGGGGGGGGGTGGTAGGCAGCAATAGAAAAGTTGTCAGGTGGTACTCGATCCATATAAGTTTGAGAACCACTGCCTTAAAGGAATGATACCAAATCAAGCTCCTTCAATGGGGTTGGCATACTGTGATTTACAAATGAGTAAGCCATGATCGCGTCAGGGCTGATCCCAGTACAGTATGTGTGTATGTTCACCTTAGTTGTATAATAGCACATTCACTTGTTAAAGCATTTATTCGAATTTAAGATATGGATTACAATAGGACAAACAATTGATTGCAGATCATACATTTTAATGCTGGGTTATCAATTAGTTTGCATTCAAACTCTATACATTAACATACAATCGGTACGTTACAGTTCTTTGCCTCCATTAAAACTGTTTAAAAAAGTTTTACAATGTAACAACACAAAGAAGAATTAGAAAACAATAGTGTCTAATAGGGATGGGCCAAGCCGAACCAGAACCCAAGTACTCAGCCGAGTAGTTGCACAAACTGACCCAAGCTTTAAATTTGCTTATTTATGCCCTGCTAAGAAACTAGTGTTCGAAAGACCGTTCTGTTTTAAAAGCGTTATATTGTGGAAAACATGTATTTTGGGGGGCCTTTACAGCTTAATTCACCGCTGGTGAGATGCTCGGTGCTCGACCAAACAGAACATTTGCATTTTTGGCCCATCCCTAGTATCTAACATCACAGAATTTAAAATCGAGGGCAGTTTACATTTGAGAAAATAACATGTGTAACAAAGCGTACAACAAAGATAAACAATTGCTTACCTATTCCGAAACATTCAAGCTGATCTGTGCTTGAACCATTGTCTGCATCTGCTTTGGTGGTATCGAATACTGCCTTGAAATCACTAAAACAATCAAGAATTAGAGCATGAATCCTAAACTATGGATCCATTGGCCTCCAAAGTCAAATAAACATAAAATGATTTTGTAGTAAATATAAATAAGCATATTCATTCTACAGATAAACTTCTTCGAATGTATTTTTTTTAATTTGCAAAGAGGTGTTTTAGCAGTGACATAAAAATAAATCAACAAAAACACTGTTCTATTTTATTTTGCAGCTCATTATTAAGTGTTGTAAATGTTTAGCAGAAAAAAACGAATAATATTGGTTTGATTTTTTGACTAAACATTTCCAAACTGGCAAAGTAACTTTTATTATAATCAATTTTTTAAAAAGCTTTTATTTTTTTCACACAAAATACAACTAAAATAGTAATTATGCACATCCAGGGGCCCGAGGAACTACAAAACAATATTTTTAGAAGTATTTGAGTTGCAGCAAAATAAGTTTGGAAACCACTGACTTAAAAATCCAGTCATGTTCTTACGGTGGACCATTGGTACCTTTAAGTGGCTCTAAATTTGGTTTTATCCAGTGAGTGCTATTTGGTTCAGTTATTTGTGAACATAAAACACAAGACTGATACCAGATAATAACTTAAACACTGACCCAGGGGTCGGCAACCTTTTATGCGACGCATGCCAATATAATTGTTATTTTCATTTGTCAATAACCTCATGTGCCAACGTTTTTCAAAATAATAGTGGTTCGTGCCAGCGGATATCAATAATAAAGAAAAGGCAGAGTGTTTTGTGCATGTAAGGCTGAATTTAAGACCATGACATGATAGGGGGGGGGGCCATTTGTCAATGACCTCGTGTGCCAACGTTTTTCAAAATAATAGTGGTTCGTGCCAGCAGATATCATTAATAAAGAGAAATCAGAGTGTTTTGTGCATGTAAGGCTGAATTTAAGACCATGACATGATAAAAACTAAAAACAAGCAGTGTAGCAGGTTAAATTGTTATTTCAATATAAACAAGCAAACCGGTTGGCGTGCCATGAAAAACCACCTCGCATGCAGGCCTCTGCACTCACCTATAAGTTAAAGCAGATAGAGCTGCAGCTTCACTGGAAGAAAGTTTAGTTGGAAAGTTATCACCTCCAGTTAAACACCCAATGTTTAACCAAACTTTATTCAAACAAGCTATTGAATGCGGTCCGTAGTAAGCAGGGCACTCAGTAGGAAAGTCTGAAACATTAAAGTGATGATAAAACTGAAAATATGTCTTATATCAGCTAAGTCATGTTACCTATTCCAAAACAGTTAAGTTGTTGAGCAGAAATCCCTGCATCTGCCTCATTTTTTATTGTCTCCATGCTTAACACCAAGTCACTGTAGGTAATAATATTGCATTGTGGGGGGGGGGTAAAGTGAAAATATGTTTTATGTGAGCTAAGTCATGTTACCTATTCCAAAACAGTTCAGTTGTTGAGCAGAAATCCCTGCATCTGCCTCATTTTTTATCGTCTCCATGCTTAACACCAAGTCACTGTAGGTAATAATATTGCATTGTTTTGTGCACTTAACAAAGTTACGTTAAGAATAAAAAGATTAGGATAAACAAATACAAAAATGAAAACAAATCCAGTTGTGGATATTCATACTAAACTGAGTCAGTTTTATTACGCTGCATACATTGCAAAACGTTTGCAAAACGCAGATCGATTCAAGTGTGCCAAAAGCTACAGTTCAGTATATTGACATTAGGATATACTTTTAAAGATATAAGTTTGAGGTCAGTATTTCATACATTTTTTCAGTCACAAACCCCTACAAAAAAGCTATGATTAAGAAACCGTGGTTTAAAAATTTTTACAAGTTGTCAAAATGGCTGAGTGCCTGGTGTTTACAAACTTGTGGGCTCCAATCCTATTTTTGTCACTTGTGTTTACCTGAGAAAGAAACTTGAGCGGGGGGGGGGTAGGTCAGTATTTCATACATTTTTTCAGTCACAAACCCCTACAAAAAAGATATGATTAAGAAACCGTGGTTTAAAAATTGTTACAAGTTGTCAAAATGGCTGAGTGCCTGGTGTTTACAAACTAGTGGGCCCCAATCCTATTTTTGTCACTTGTGTTTACCTGAGAAAGAAACTTGAGCAACATTGCTCCAACCCAGTGGTTCCAATGGGTTGAACTAAATTAAAATCACCAACAAAAGATGGTTCAACAGGCTTGCAATAAAACAGGCAGCTTGCCTAAGTTGAAAGAAGCAAATAAAAAAGAAAAAAACAAGCAACAGAAAAACAAAACAAACAGCTTGATGGCGGAATTATTGTGAGGATAATGCATTGAGGCATTGCTTGCCCACAGTGCATAAAAATGAAACAAACAAACAACTATCATACCTGTATGTTAAAGCTGACCATGTAGTAGCATCAGTTGACGTAATAACGCTTGGATATTTATTACCAGCTGGCAAACAACCAACATTGGACCAAACCACTTTCAGGCAATCCAATGTATGGGGTCCATAGTAAGTTGGACAATCGGTAGGAAAATCTATAAATATAATCATATGAGTGAAGGACTTAGGAAATGGGGCAGGGATATGTGCTAAGATTTTATGAGACAAATTTGCAGGATCATTTTGTTTAAATTGCAAAGTGCTTTTGAAAAAGTGCAGTAAAAATGTCCTCAATTTACAAAGAAATTATCAACAAAATAGGCCTAATAAAAAAAGGACCGGTATTTGCAACTTGTCTTGATTAAAAGTAAACAAATAAAACAGGGGGGGGGGGTTTAAAATTGCAAAGTGATTTTGAAAAAGTGCAGTAAAAATGTACACAATTTACAAAGAAATTATCAACAAAATAGGCCTAATAAAAAAAGACCGGTATTTGCAACTTGTCTTGATTAAAAGTAAACAAATAAAACAGAAAATTAACCAAGTAACACTAAGACTATACATAAAATGATGCTTGATCACAAATCAACTATGGAGCTTGTAAGTAGTGAACACTATATTGCATACTTCACAGAAATCACTTTTTACCGATAATAACAAATGTGGAAACATGTTCAACAAAATGTATTAAAAGATCTCTCATAATCAGTCTTCTAAAAATTAACTGCTACATGGTTTTAAAGAAAATAAGGTGCAATTTAAATCCTTTTTTTCCTCATAAATTGATCGTGCGCCTTATAAGCCGGTGCGCCTAATATATGGACCAAGTAGTGCTTAATCGCTTTGTTTAATGAGCATTATACGGTAACCCATACTCCTTAAAATACGTTGCGTTCTATAGCCCGGTGCGCCTTATGTATGAACAAAAAACTAATCAAAGCAATTTATTGACAGTGCGCCTTATAGTCGGGTGCGCTTTCTGGTCCGTAAAATACGGTACATGGTTTCAAAGGAAATAAGACAACACTCACTGATTCCAAAACAGGCTAGCTGCTTTATTCCCAAGCCAGCATCTGCATCAGCTTTTACGTTGTCAAAATTTGTTGCAACATCCCTGAAAAAAAAGTATAAGATCTTAATGTCAAGTTCGACTGAATACAAACACAATAGGGGCTATTATAAGTAACTTAAACTGTTAATATTGGACAAAAACAACTAAAGAGAGCAAATTGATGAAAACAAGAGCAAACATGTTATGTCTAGTGGTGAAATTTATTCGAATCAAATTTGTTATTGGACATTTAATGACCTGGGGGGGGGGATTGTCAAAATTTGTTACAACATCCCTGAAAAAAAGTATAAAATCTTAATGTCAAGTTCGACTGAATACAAACACAATAGGAGCACTTAAACTGCTAATATTGGGCAAAAACAACTAAAGAGAGCAAATAGGTGAAAACAAGAGCAAACATGTTATGTCTACTGGTGAAATTTATTCGAATCAAATTTGTTATTGGACATTTAATGACCTGGGGGGGGGGTAAGACTTTATGTAATATTGAGCAAATATAATTCTTTTATAGTAAAAGAACATGTCAAAGAATTTTGAATCCCAATATTAGACAACGAAGTGTTTGGTTTTACAAAAGTTCTTCAGGACTTAAATTTAACAAAACAAATTTAGGGCCAATGTAGGCATCCTAAGATGTCAAAAACAGGACACAAACAATTACAAAACGAAAAAGTAAAACCAATTTAAACAACTTAAGTCTCCTGGAGTATTTTAGTAAATGCATTTTTATCAGTGCTCATATCAATGCGAACTAAAAAAAATACGTAAGTATGAATACTAACTGATATGTCAAAGCAGAAAGTGTAGCAGGGGGGGGGGGGGGGGGGGGTCATATCAATGCGAACTGAAAAATTACGTAAGTATGAATACTAACTGATATGTCAAAGCAGAAAGTGTAGCAATTTCAGTGGAGTTAAGTTTGCTGGGGTAATCATGTCCTGCTGTTAAGCAATCTGCATTCAACCAAATGGTGTTCAAACAAGCTTCAGAATGTGGTCCATAGAAGGTTGGACAATCAGGGGGG
Organism: Phallusia mammillata; assembly: GCA_003260075.1. Classification (NCBI taxonomy): domain Eukaryota; kingdom Metazoa; phylum Chordata; class Ascidiacea; order Phlebobranchia; family Ascidiidae; genus Phallusia; species Phallusia mammillata. The sequence goes on from QLIY01000503.1 coordinate 52,976, forward strand.
GGGGGCAAGCCTTTATGTGATATTGAGCAAATATAATTCTTTCATAGTTAAAGAACATGTCAAAAAAATTTGAATCCCAATATCACATAACGTCTCATAAAGTGTTTGGTTTTACAAAAGTTCTTCAGGAGTTAAATTTAACAAAACAAATTTAGGGCCAATGTTGGCATCTTAAGATGTCAAAAACAGGACACAAACACTTGAAGAACGAAAAAGTAAAACCAATTTAAACAACTTAAGTCTCCTGGAGTATTTTAGTAAATGCATTTTTATCAGTGCTCATATCAATGCGAACTGAAAAATTACGTAAGTATGAATACTAACTGATATGTCAAAGCAGAAAGTGTAGCAATTTCAGTTGAGTTAAGTTTGCTGGGGTAATTATGTCCTGCTGTTAAGCAATCGGCATTCAACCAAATGGTGTTCAAACAAGCTTCAGAATGTGGTCCATAGAAGGTTGGACAATCAGTGGGCAAANAGGGTAAATCTGCATGTTGGAACTCAGATAAGAACAACGTTAATTAACACTGACTATACCAAAACATCTGTTGAAAAGCGGCTTTTTACCCCCATTGTTAAACCAGTGAATTTCGACCAGTGAAGGGGGGGGGGTGGGCAAATCTGCACAATAGAACTCAGGTTTGATATATGTTAGGCAATGTTTTTTGTAAAACCAAATCACCTAAACAATCTCCTGATAATATATGTATATAGATGTAAGTTTAATAAGTTTTATCACACTGCGGTTGCCAGTTTGTAGCCGAACAAGCTTGTTATGACTGTTTTTATGTGTGTTACCAACACTTTTGCTGCTTTATAAGTACTTTGCGTTTCAAGATATGTCATTTCCTAATGAAGGTGTCTGATATCAAATGTTGATGAGTTATAATAAAACTGCTGGAAGAGCAATACTCCTTAATACATTATCCTAGCAACTAACAGCTTAATTATAAATGCATCTCATTAAACGTTAAAACATTTGCACAAGCTCTTTATCCCAGTGGTTCTAAACCTCAAACTTGATGAAACTTATTCATATTCCAGTCAACAATGATTGACATAAGTAAATCTAACTGCAGTAATCGACATAAAACTCCAAATTAAAATTGATGGTTTTCATACTGACTGGCATTTTAAGAATGTTATTTGATAAATGTTTGAAACTTTCCTTTCACAAACAGGCTAAAACAGCCTCTTTTTTAAAAAAAACTCTCATACCCCTTCTTAGGTTTTTCGCACCCCAAGACAGCACACCCACAGACCCCTGTTTAAGAACCCCTGAATTGCCCCAATGAAAACAGACTACCCGCATTGAAATCAGTACCTACAGTGGGAAACGCAGAATTGGAATAAAGTTGAGGAAATTATAGAGTTTACCTATTCCGAAACAATTCAGCTGTTGTGACGAATCGCCCGCATCTGCTTCGGTCTTGATTAAAGTCAAGTCATCCACCAAATCACTGCATAGAAATAAATGAAAAAATCACAGCAGGTAAGTGTAAAATTAATTGCCAGAAAACGTTTTCTAAAAACTCTTTTTTCTTTTCTTTACCATGATTTAAAAAAAATCTAAAATAGTTATTTCAAGGGGGGGGGGCTGTGTTAAACAGTAACTCTTGAACACAGGAATGCACTGATTTCATCACAAAGAAAAAAACTAAAATTTAGGTTTCAACACAATTGACTTCAAACCAACAACCAATCACAGCAGTTAAGTGTAAAATTGATTACCAGAAAATGTTTTCTAAAAACTCTTTTTTCTTTTCTTTACCATAATTTAAAAAAATCTAAAATAGCTATTTCAATGTTATGAACACTTAAACTTACGTGTAGGTTGATTTGGCCAAAAGATCTCTTTCTGATGCAGCGAGAGCATCAGGTCGTTTATAACCCGCTGGTAAACATCCAACTGCTGTCCAAACAACGTTCAAACAAGCCAGTGAATGGGGGGGGGGGCAGCGAGAGCATCAGGTCGTTTGTAACCCGCAGGTAAACATCCAACTGCCGTCCAAACGACGTTCAAACAAGCCAATGAATGAGGACCGTAATATGTTGGGCAATCCGTTGGAAAATCTGGAGACAAAACAATGTTCTTCAAAAAGCATCACACAAGTTACTGTTCCAATGTAACACAATCCCACTACAAATGAACCCTTTTAATATATGACCAAGCTTTTTAAGCAATTAAATAATATATGTAATTAGGCAGAAGATCGTTTGTAACAAGTGATAAGCTGCATATATATATATATATATTTATATATATATGCAGCTTATCACTAAATATATGCAGCTTATCACTTATTCCGGTATTTCGTTCCGGACATTTAACATCAAACAATTGCTAAAAATTTCGCGCCGTTAAGCTGTGATAAAAATTTAAGCTCCTGCAATTTAAATCCGTTTGACCATCATTGGGGGGGGGGGACTAATTGAATTATCTAACGAACTGTAAGCCATTGCTCAGAGAGCTGCAAACACATTTTAAGTAAGCCACAGAACTTAATAAAGATGTACTGAATTATGATATTTTATGCTCTTATATTTTCCTTGTTGAAAAGGGCAATTTTATCTAAAAACACTTTTGTTGTTTTGCAACTCTTTCACAACGGCCCTAACTTTTTGAAAATTGCTTGACCATCATGACACTATGAAGAAGTATTTTATGCGCTTATAAAGTGGCGTTTAGGTGAGACATAGTATTTAGTCAACTGTCTTACTTATTCCAAAACAATTGAGTTGTTGAGTTCCATTTCCAGCATCTGCTTCTGTCTTCACGTTTTCAGTATAGGTTACCAATGCACTGAAAACAAGGTCAATAGTAAACAGTTGTTTCAATAATTGAAATGGAAAAGACAACTTCAAGTGTTGTGTTGAAACAATAAAGATACTGTGATGTCACACTCACACAACTGCAATTGAAGGGGGGGGGGGTCTGCTTCTGTCTTCACGTTTTCAGTGTAGGTTACCAATGCACTGAAAAAAAGGTCGAAACAATAAAGATACTGTGATGTCACACTCACACAACTGCAATTGAACAACACATTAGTCACTGTTGTTGTTTTGCTCCAAAACAAATGTATGTTTTTTATTTTTTGGTGGAAATTACACATGTATGAAGGTAAAAAACGCTAGTTGCGAGTTTCAATGATCACTTAGCAATTCTGATTAGCCACTTCAAATTGCCAGAAAAAAATAGACCTTGACAAAGATAGATTCGTGCTTTTAATGTATAATTGTATTGGAATAACAACACAATTAATTTTGATTTTTTACTGAACGTTTATGTGCTCGATTTGTTTAGAAAAGTTTTGTAATCCCTGAGCTTAGTATGAGAATAAACATAAAAAAAACTTACTTGTATGTCAATCCAGATAGAGCAGATTCTTCTGTTGAAGTGAGTTTGGGAGGATATTTATGACCCACTGGTAAACATTTCTCTGCGATCCAAACCACCGTCATACAAGCGATTGAGTGAGGACCATAGTAGGTTGGACATGAAGCAGGCAAATCTAAAAAATGAAAGATTGTTCTCACATTTCCATTACCCTGAGAATAAGGTCACTTTAAAAACGGTGGAACTGTTTTGTTAAATCCGTTCAAAAACATCAACTACAACAGTAACCAGGAAGAGTTTTAAACCTTCTGGTGAGAAATTTACTTTATTGCTACATGTGGTTTGTAAATAGACAAGCTCTGAAAATATAACCTGTAAAGTTGATAAATTACAAAATTTTAAATGATCTTTGTATTGTTAAGGGAGGAATTTAACGATAAAGGTTGGATACCAGTGCACTAACTTTTAGACAATGAAATAAATTGAATTCTGCTTCAAACATATTTTACCCTAAATAGGTGGTTTAAACTTTTTGGTGTGCTTAATCTGATTTCCCACAAAAGCATGTTTTGGTGTTTTGTCAAAATTCAGTAGAGGACCAACATAGTAAAGCTGCAGACAGTGCACACTGTTTCAACCCATAAGGTCCCATTAGTCCTGCGGTAACGAGAGATAGGCTGTATTGGCTAGTGTAGCCATTCGGCTGCACTGATGAGACCTTATAGGTTCGAACAGTGTGCTCTGTCTGCAGCTTATCATTCATTGGCTCGGTGCTTTAAAAAACACAGTTGTTTTTTATTTGCTTGCTTTTTATTCAAAATACTTCTACAAAAATAGGTTCAGGGTGCAAATTGTCATGCAGAAGAAATGTCAACTGGGTTATAGGTCGCAAGTGCCACTTACGTATTCCAAAACAGTTGAGTTGGTGGGTGCTTGATCCATTGTCTGCACTTGCCTTAATACTTGCAAATTGTAACTTTAGAACACTGAAAAAGATTTCACATTAACATAAAAACACAAAAATTTTAGTTTCAAAATTATTAGAGATCAACAAGAATATAAAACCTACCAAGTTTGTACATCAAACCAAGATTTCAACATAACAAATAAATGAATAATAATCTATAACAAAGATTCTTATAAATTAATAACAATGATATAGGTTTTAGGTAATGAGTTTGCAGACACAATTACTTCTATCAATGGCCTTTATGATAAGGTTTAATCAAAACAGTATACAGGGCCAACTATCATCCAAATGAGTTCATGGTATTACAGAAACTTACTCAAAAGTTAGTTTTTCAAGTATTGCGATCTCGGAAGCTGAAAGTCGATCTGGATATTCGTGACCCGCTGGCAAACATCCAGTAATGTTCCAAACCGTCCTCAAACAACTGATGGAGTGAGGACCATTGTATGTTGGGCACTGAGGTGGTAAATCTTAAAACAAAGAAAGAAATTGAGTTAACGACTTGATTCGGTATCATGCCTTCAAATGGCCTGGCATACTGTTATTTATACATGAGTGTGCCATGATCGCTGGTCTGCATAGATGCTTCAGGCCTCATTCCAGTGATGAATTTATGTTTATCTTAACTTTAGTTTATCTCCTGGGCTACACTAACTGAAATGATGAATTTCTGACACAGATACTGAGATAAAGCAATTCCAAAACCCTGCACTGAAAGAATGGTCCTGGGGGGGGGGTAAACCAAGATTTGAACATAACAAATAAATGAATAATAATCTAATGACTTTAGGTAATGAGTTTGCAGACACAATCACTTCTATCAATGGCCTTTATGATAAGCTTTAATCAAAACAGTATACTAGGCCTTCTATCATCAAAATGAGTTTATCGTAATACAGAAACTTACTCAAAAGTTAGTTTTTCAAGTACTGCGATCTCGGAAGCTGAAAGTCGATCTGGATATTCGTGACCCGCTGGCAAACATCCAGTAATGTTCCAAACCGTCCTCAAACAACTAATGGAGTGAGGACCATTGTATGTTGGACACTGAGGTGGTAAATCTTAAAACAAAGAAAGAAATTGAGTTAACGGCTTGATTCGGTATCATGCCTTCAAACGGCCTGGCATACTGTTATTTATACATGAGTGTGCCATGATCGCTGGTCTGCATAGATGCTTCAGGCCTCATTCCAGTGATGAATTTATGTTTATCTTAACTTTAGTTTATCTCCTGGGCTACACTAACTGAAATGATGAATTTCTGACACAGATACTGAGATAAAGCAATTCCAAAACCCTGCACTGAAAGAATGGTCCTGAAAACTCTTTGCAGTTAAAGAACCCAGGTTTATTAAGTTCATCATAATATATGGATCCCAGTGTTTAAGTACCCATTTTAATGCTTGAAATCTTTCAAAACTTGTTGAATCTAGTAAACCACTGCACTGAAAAACAAGGTTTCTAACACACCACACATATTGACAAATGCTCATGTACAAAATTTTTAAATAAATTACTAAAATTCTTATTTAATTTGTAAAAGTCAATCACAAATTTAAAACATGTTTCGAATTTTTTTAAGGACTTACTAATTTAGGAACACTTGGAAACAAGTAACTTTAAGCAAAAAGATACTTAGACTTACTTGCACCAAAACAATTCTGTTGCTGAGCCAAGTTGGGGGGGGGGTAAAACTCTTTGCAGTTAAAGAACCCAGGTTTATTAAGTTCATCAAAAGATATGGATCCCAGTGTTTAAGAACCCATTTTAATACTTGAAATCTTTGAAAACGTTTTGAATTTAGTAAACCACTGCACTGAAAACCAAGGCTTCTAAACACACAGTGCATATTGACAAATGCTCATGTACAAAAATTTTCAAAATAAATTACTAAAATTCTTATTTAATTTGTAAAAGGCAAATCACAAATTTAAAACATCTTTCGAATTTTTTTAAGGACTTGTTTTTTATCATACTAATTTAGGAACACTTGGAAACAAGTAACTTTAAGCAAAGAGATATATACTTAGACTTACTTGCACCAAAACAATTCTGTTGCTGAGCCAAGTTTCCTGAATCAGATTCACTCTTTATTGTGGTGAAGCTATTGAACAGGGCACTGAAAAATACAAACACTTGCTTGTCTCTGTAAACAATTGCTGACGGGTAGTCTTTCTCAGAAAAGCAATATTTCTAAGTGCGACAATGTGGCTTCTTAAACTAAAGAGTTTGTAAAAAAAGTGTCCCAAGTTGTAGGCAAATCATGACATCAAACATATTCAGTAAGCAAAAAACAATTCCATACTGCTGTTATTATTTTGCATTTGAAGAAAGTCTGGGGGGGGGGGTGTCTCGAGTTGTAGGCAAATCATGACATCAAACATATTCCGTAAGCAAAAACAATTCCATACTGCTGTTATTATTTTGCATTTGAAGAAAGTCTGATGAGTTAGCTTGAATTAACAAACAAACATAGCCAAATGGTTTAGACCAGGGGTGTCCAACTCATAACAGGGCTTAAGTTTTGTCAAAAAATGAACAATTTAATTAGTGCGTTGTATAATTTTACTATTGATAATCTTTACTGAAGTTAGAATCAAGGTCATGAAGAATCAATAGAAACAAATTTAATCACGTCACCAATTCTAAAGTTTATCATCTGAATGTGTGTGCAAAAGCTTGTTTGCCATTTTCAAATGCTCTGCATGCCACGTGTTGGACACCCCTGGCTTAGACCTATAAGGGATCATCAGCGCAGCTGGTGACAAGTTTATTTAATGTTGATAGTTATAGTTATATGATTTGATCATTATGGAATGAAACAAAATAATCCAAACAAAAAACTGCAAGTTTGTGAGCAGGCATTGGTACTTTGTTTTATTAATAAGTATTTAACCTGTAGTTGAGTCCTGCATAGGCAGGGGGGGGGGGGGGGGGGGGGGGGGGGGGGGGGGGGGGGGGGGGGGGGGGGGGGGGGGGGGGGGGGGGGGGGGGGGGGGGGGGGGGTTGCTCAGCTGGGCTTAGTTTGACTGGATATTCCTTTCCCTCGGGCAAACATCCAACCAAGAGCCAGACCTCTTGCAAGCAATATACGTCATTGGGACCATAATACTTGGAGCAGTTGGTCGGCAAATCTAATGTATACCATCAATTAGGAAACAAAAGTTATAATAAAGATAGTTATGAAGAAATATAACAGAATCAGTAAAGATAAAATCATTTAGAGACATTAAGATTTATGTTCTCTTGATTTCTTCTAGCATAAAATACTGATGGTGCATATATTTCTAAGAGTGGGTATATATATACATATATATTTCTTTTTTCTGAACTGCTTTGTGGTGCCACAGGAGTACAACAAAATGTGTTGATTATACAAGCTCACTGTTCGTTTTGTTTTTATTAGTTTAATTATTCTATGGAAATGTACACTATGCCAGTGCTCTGTTACCAAGCTTAAAAAATCGTCTAGAATTACTTGACCTCAATACACAACACAAACTAATTTAAAGTGCAAAAAATCTGATTTTAGCTTTTTCAATTTGTACCAATTCCGAAACAGTTCAATTGTGCTGTTGAAATTCCGGAATCAGCGTCATTTCTTGTCACTTGCATCGCTGCCTTGGCATCCCTTCACAATATAATACACGGATCATTCAGTGTTATTATTTGGAAAAAATGGGGTGTATATATAGTTTCAGTATTATCTGCAGATTAGTATTTGTTGTTGCCTGAAAACTTTTACAAGACCGAGTAGAAAAATGGCCATTTAACTGTAATACAGTGTATTTAAACTTTAAACCAGAATCTCCCAGCTGATTGCTTGCTGGAGTGAACCTTATGCATATTGATTCAAATTTATTAAACCATCAAATCATTCATCCTTATGAAATCAAATAAATATATTTCGTCTTCAGTATCACATACAAATTCTATCAGATTCTATCTGGAATCATAACGATGAATGACTTATTAAATTTGAGAATTTGTGTGGAAACAAATCATGCCAGTTTCAAAGTATCTCAAGAAACTACTACAGACCAATTTGGTTAATCAACGATGCCAACTACTGGATAGGTTGTTAACGGTTGGTTGTTAATTAAGTTGTTAATTTACAATCTGTATGCAATAAAATAGATTTTTGCATTTAATTAGATTTCTTGTACAGTCTTAAACATTCCAACACAAGCAATCTTTTTGGACCTTTCAATTGAATGTTCTTGTTAGCAAAAGTATATCCCACGTCATAATGATGTTATCTTATACCAAACAAAAACCTTTAGTGGTAAAAATAGCGGTCAAAATGGATGCAAAAAGCGACATGCTTTATTTTTCAAACATTTCGGCAAGTGCTCATGTCATCATCTGTGATTACACCCGTTTGCATACACTTGAGTCACATGAAGGAATGATAAAAAGGTGCAAAACAAGCGTCGCACATAAACGATAGATAAAAAAGGTGCACAGAAAAAAACAAAGCATGTCGCTCTATTTGGGCCGCTTATTTTCAGCATTAAAGAGATAATTATTAAAATTACATTTGTCAAGTACAGTAATAATTTTTTGTTTAAAGTTGAAACTACAAAGATTTTTCTTACTTGTAATTTAATGCAGCCAGAGTTGAAAAATCTGTCGAGGAAAGTTTTGGTGGATGTTCAAGACCAGCCGGCAAACATCCAACCAAGTCCCATATTACGTTCAAGCAGGCAACTGAGTGTGGACCATAGTATGTCGGACATGCGGTGGGCAAAACTGAAAAAAAAATCAATTACAGCGCAACTTACTTGTTATCTTACAACCCAAAACTTGTATTATTTTTATCACACAACCCAGAACTAGGGTTTTACTGAATGTCAATTTTTTGCAAGTCTTATTTTTTTTTTTGCAAGTCTTATTTTTTTCGTGGTATAAATGTTATAAAAAACAAAAGTTATTTTAATATGCCGACAAAGTTGAGAAAAAGCAATATCCAAGGTGGACTAGGGTAAGTCATGACTACTACAACTAAGCACCTCTTCCAAAGCATTGAAGCTGAGCAGTGCTGTTTCCTTTGTCGGCTTCTGCTTTTATGCGTGCAAGTTCTGCCTCTAAAACCCTGTTAGGTAGTAAAAAACATTCAAATTAGAAAAACAGAGAATCATGAACAGATTTCATTATAAAGTTTAGCTTGTAGACCAGCTAGAATCAGAACAAAAAAATCACAAATAGTTTCTATCCACAATCGTACAACACAGGTTGAATTATTATATATACGAAAATGGGCCAAAAACTTACTAAGAATGCAACCGATCGTAGAAGCACAATACAATAACGCTAAATTCAATCAATCAATCAATCAATGTTTATTTTTAGCAGCAAGTTCAAATCTTAAATTGAAAGGAAACATGATAGAAGAAAGCATCAAATAACATTTTAGTTTTTGAGTCTATTAGGAAATATCTGCTTAACATTGAGGCGGTACAAAGTGTGACAATTCTTAATGTTAATCAAAGGAAGTTTTGTTTTGAGTTCGTATTTTCATTGCCTAAAAAATCTCTTCAGTCACCCAACCCTTCATTCGAGTAACAAAAAGCTGAAATGCCAAACTAATATCGACAGTAGCAAATTAATATAACTTACGGATAATCCAGTGCTGCTAATGTAACAAGTCGTGGAGAGGCAAGTTTTGGTGGATAATCATCACCCGCTGCCAAACACCCAACAGCGCTCCACACAGTTTTCAAACAATCCTCACTATGGGGTCCGTTATATAATGGACAAGTGGCCGGCAAGGCTGTAAAAAAACATTGGATCATTATGAGTTAAACCATGCTGTAAAACACATTCAATCCTTGCTGGTTCGAGTATGAGAAACATTTTTTTATTAATTTCTTACCAACTCCAAAGCAGTTTTGCTGTTGAGTTAAATCTCCAGTGTCTGCTTCTGTTTTGACTATTAGCAATTCAGCATAAAGAACTCTGTAGAAAAAAAAAGGTCATTATTTTCTACAATCTGGGCTTATCTAAAAAACAGTGAATTTCCAGACGAAAACACAACATCTGAAGCAAATAATTTACAATAATATTGACCAGATTATGATAATATATTTAAGGAAACTTTCATGTTAAGCTACATGACTTAGTGCCAAGTTATTTACAGTCCAGGATTAGGTTAGTTTAAGCTCAGTGAAGAAAAACACTATTTCACAAGAATCGTTACCAAGCTAGAAATAGCTGTGCAATGTTAATTGACACATTATGGATGGCAAATTTGTGGATCATAAGTAACCCAGCTGAAGCAACTTGTCATGGGAGCTCACACATAAATTAGTTCTGCACACTATGAGTAAATACAACTGGATTGGAAATAACTTATTTGATTTTCAGTTTATTTATTTATTGGACAAGTGTCAATCACTATCATAAATAAAAAGGCCCGACTATCAAGATTCTCAAAATACAGTAAATGTAGTGTTTTTTTATAAGCAGCAAAACTTTAAATTTAGAAATTTCAAAGTGCTAACGTGTAATCCAAGGCGCTAAGAGCGTTCACTTCTACAGTTGACAATTTTGGAGGATATTCTTGGCCCAAAGGTAAACATCCCACCAGACCCCAAACTATGTTCAAACATGCCAGGGAATGGGGTCCATAGAATGTGGGGCAAGCTGGAGGTAAATCTGCAAAAACAAAATANTGCCGGAGGTAAATCTGCAAAAACGAAATAGCACGTTGGGGTTGAGCTAAGGCCAACATACACATGTACTGGGATCAGCTATGACACGTTCATGCAGACCAGCGACCATGGCAAACTTATTTATAAATTATAGTACGCCAGGCCCATTGAAGGCGTTATACCAAATCAAGCCAGATGGGGCTGACATATTTTGGGGTAACACTTAATCACATAATTACTTCACCAAGTTTAACCAGGCTAAACAATAAATTAGGTCAATTTTCTTAAGTGAAAGGCTACTGTTTCACAATCTTGAGACAAATAAGCAGATTATGCCCAAAAACGTATGACATTAACCAAATTCATCTTGCATTGTAAAACTGAATAGGTGCAAACAAATTTGTAGTAAAAGTGATTGCTATTGCTTGATCAGTTCATTTGCCCAAAGGAAGGTCCCAAAGTAAGTTGATCTTTACAAACATTTTCAAGTAACAGAAAGTTTCATATACTCTCCATGTTATGTTTACAACTGTTAAAGATGGTTTGTCAGATTGCATAAGGCAGTGGTACTTTAAGCAGGAGGCAACTATTGAGGCATATGGAATAAGGAAGAAAACAGTTCACAGGGTTCCCGCACAATTTTTGTTTATAAATTCCATGACTTTTCCAAAACTTTTCAAGAAAAAAATCCGAATTTCCATAACCTTAATCGAACAAAATCGAGCAATTCCCATGGTATAACTAGAAAAGAGACTTTGGTATATGTAGCCAATTTACCATACTTGCAACGAATATACAAACATTACATAATTTGAAACGCCTATATCTCTAACTGGCATTTTCAGGCACCAAATTCCATACTTTTTCAAGGGGGGGGGGGGATGTAAATACATTTACTATGAGTAAATACAACTGGATTGGAAATAACTTATTTGATTTTCTGTTTATTTATTTATTGGACAAGTGTCAATCACTATCATAGATAAAAAGGCCCGACTATCAAGATTCTCAAAATACAGTAAATGTAGTGTTTTTTTATAAGCAGCAAAACTTTAAATTTAGAAATTTCAAAGTGCTAACGTGTAATCCAAGGCGCTAAGAGCGTTCACTTCTACAGTTGACAATTTTGGAGGATATTCTTGGCCCAAAGGTAAACATCCCACCAGACCCCAAACTATGTTCAAACATGCCAGGGAATGGGGTCCATAGAATGGGGGGGGGGTACGTGTAATCCAAGGCACTAAGAGCGTTCACTTCTACAGTTGACAATTTTGGAGGATACTCTTGGCCCAAAGGTAAACATCCCACTAGACCCCAAACTATGTTCAAACATGCCAGGGAATGGGGTCCATAGAATGTGGGGCAAGCTGGAGGTAAATCTGCAAAAACAAAATAGCACATTGGGGTTATACATGTACTGGGATCAGCCAGCATTCATGCAGATCAGTATTCACAGCATTCATATTCATATATATAAATCATAGCACGCTAGGCCCATTGAAGGCGCTATACCAAACCAAGCCAGATGGGGTTGACATCTTTTCATAACTAAATCACCAAGCTTTACCAGATTATGCAATAAAGTTGGAAAATTGTCTTAAGTGAAAGGCTACTGTTTCACAATCCTGACACAATTAAGCAGATTATGCCCAAAAAGTGTGATGAAATTAACCAGAATCATCTTGTATTGTAAAACTGAGTATGTGCATACAAATTTGAAGTAAGGATTATTACTTTTGCATGAACAGTACATTTGTCCAAATGAGTCCTAAAGCAACATTAAACAATTGGCCCGAAAAAATGTTTTAAACAAGGCAAGTTTCATAAACTTTTCCATTTAATTTTGCCACAAGAGGGTTTGCAAGATTGCATACAGCAGTGGAACTTCAAACAGGGGCCTACTATCAAGGAATTTGAGATTAAAACACTAAACAGTTTAGTTCAGCGGTTCCCAACTTTTCTTGTGCCGTGACCCCTTGATAACATTTGCCAAGTTGTGGTGACCCCAAGGATAAAATTAGTAGGCTCTAAATTAACATTGANTTTCAAAACTTTTCCAGGCCTCAAAAATACAAATTTAAATTCCATAACCTTTCCAGGTTTTCCATACCCGCGGGAACCCTGAGTTTGGTAGGATATAGAAACAGTGAATGCCTTTCCCCACTTTTTATCAGGTTGTGCTCAGTGATATCTATCACTAATTCACTAATTATTTGAATATGTTATGTTCGAAACAGCATAACTGCCACACAAATAAATTTAGGGCAAACATGTTTTGCGGAGTTACCTATTCCGAAACATGCAAGTTGTGCTGTGCTTGTTCCGATGTCAGCAGCAGCTTTTATGCCAGCCATGTGAGCCTCCAGATCTCTGCAAAAAAACAGACACACTGATGCATTGTTGGTATGTTTTATGGAAGGAGAAGCGACATTGGTATGCTTACTGCAAGGGAAACAAAGTTTGCAAAAACACTTGATCTGCTGATAAACTGTACAAAAGCATTTTTGTCAGGTTAAATTAATATGGTCACCATGTAAAAATATTTCCAGAAATCAAGCATAAAGTCATCTATGATTAGTTTTTTTTTTAGTTAAGTAACGTTCACATTGGACAATGAACATCTATGCCTCTGTGTGGAACCCACATATAACAATTACACTATAGGTAAAGGTAAAAAAATAAACAATTTAACAGTATCTATATATTCAATTTTAAATTTGATCATCCAAAAACCAAAGATATAAAGTAAGTAAACATTTGGTACAGGCCAATACTGCTGGCTCAGTTCAGCCCATCCCTAGTGAACATTGTACTAACGGGAATTTTAAGGGGGGGGGGGTCTATGATTTGTTTTTGTTTTTGTTAAGTACCGTTCTGATTGGACAATGAACATCTGTGCCTTTGTGTGAAACCCGTATATAATAATTACACTTTAGGTAAAGGTAAAAAATATACAATTACACAATGCCTTTTTTTCAATTTTCAATTTGATCATCCAAAAATGAAAGACATAAAGTCAGTAAACATTAGGTACAGGCCAATACTGCTGTCTCAGTTCAGCCCATCCCTAGTGAACATTGTACTAACGGGAATTTTAAGGAAACCAATGTTGCTTTTCCTGCAGGAGAAAGTTTCGTCGGGTAATCGTCTCCAACAGCTAAACATCCGACTGAAATCCACACAGTTTCCGGGGGGGGGGCTATGAGGACCGTTATACAACAAACAATCTGCCGGCAAAGCTGAAAATATAAAACATATTATAACTGTTGTGCTTGTTTTGTTTTTTTATAAAAACATGAATATGTATATACATATGAGTGTTTGAACTGAACAGTATCAGGTCCACCAATAAGCAACATGGTAATCGATGATTACTGCTTGTGTAATTAAACAGTGAAGAACACAAAAATATTTCCATTTTTGTCTAAATACATATAGATATATATGTGGGGACGCCAAGACCTGGGCAATTTTGATTGATTGATAGATATATATATATATATATATATGTATATGTATGTAGGGGGGGGGGTTGCAGGAGAAAGTTTTGTTGGATAATCGTCTCCAACAGCTAAACATCCGACTGAAATCCACACAGTTTCCAAACACTTCTCAGAATGAGGACCGTTATACAACAAACAATCTGCCGGCAAAGCTGAAAAAATAAAACATATTATTAACTGTTGTGCTTGTTTTTTTTTATAAAATCATGAATATGAATATACATATGAGTGTTTGAACTGAACAGTATCAGGTCCTCCAATAAGCAACATGGTAATCGATGATTACTGCTTGTGTAATTAAACAGGGGGGGGGGTGTATTAAACTTAATTAGGTTAATCCAGATCTTGCCTAATTCAGACAAAATTCGAGGGACAAATGACTTGTAATCTGGAGAACAAATTAACATCATTTAATCTGGATCTTTGCCTAATCCGGACATCCCTGTTTTTCATTGCCTGATTTTTTGTTTGAAAAGTGCTTTAAAATTTAGCATTTCACTTTTACTAACCAAGGATTAGCAACAAGTGTTACCTGTTGGAGATACAGTTACCGCTCACTTCATTAATCTTCATTTAAACAGTATTATTGTTGCACTCTCTACCAGGCAAATTAAATTGTAGAAACGCCACTATACAAACAACCTCACCTGCACCAAAACAACTTTGCTGTTTTAAAGTGTCTCCAGCATCTGCATCTGTTTTAACTGCCTCCATGTGGGCATAAAGAGCTCTGCAAGTGTTTAGACAAAAAAAGTAAAAATAGTTATTCCAAACCGTAGCTTTCAGTACACTTAAAACAGTCTGTGTTTTTCGTTATGCAATGAAATATCGATTTCACCTATATAATGGCATTCTCAGTTCTTATTTAAACAGATTCCAAAATATTTATTCTTTTAATTTCCTTAATATGACAAATTTCGAAGTGCAATATGTTTCTTATTTATTGAAAGTGAATCAAACAAAAGCGGCAAAGCAACAAAGTTAAAACTTAAAAGGATTTAAGTAGTAAGCTTACCAGCATAAGCAAGAACAATCATTAATTTTTTGAAGAAGAGATCTCAATCTTTTTTGCCGCGAGACTAGGTCAAGTTAAATTCAGACAAACATGTGGCATAAACACAGTGGTTCCTAGCCTTTATCTACTAATTCTTCATTTACCAATTCAAAACAAACTCATTCCTAGGTAATAGACACTACACAGTTAATGCTAAAGCATACAAATATAACTAAAAAAGGTCTTTAATCAACTTCACAGGTCCTCTTACCACAGCTAAAGTATATATTTACAAACCACATGCATGAATTAAAGTAGATTCCCCCTTAAGTTTTAAAATTGCCCCCCAGTTTGGAACCATAAACTGGGGGGGGGGCAGAGATCTCAATCTTTTTTGCCGCGAGACTAGGTTAATTTAAATTCAGACAAAAGTGTGGCATAAACACAGTGGTTCCTAGCCTTTATCTACTAATTCTTCATCTAACAGTTCAAAACAAACTCATTCCTACGTAATAGACCCTACACAGTAAATGCTAAAGCATACAAAGATCACTAAAAAAGGTCTTTTATCAACTTCACAGGTCCTCTTACCAGAGCTAAAGTATATATTTACAAACCACATGCACGAATTAAAGTAAATTCCCCCTTAAGTTTTAAAATTGCCCCCCAGTTTGGAACCATAAACTGCATAAACACTTTAATTTACAAAATATAGTCCCGGAAAGACTCCTGTCGTGGGTTCGAATCCCACCGCAGGCTACATTTTTCTAGCCTACGCCTTGCCATATGGTGGTGAATGCTTGGTGACCGGCTGATTCGGTATAACGCCTTTAATGGGCCTCGCATACTGTGATTTACAAAATACAGTAACACAGATGTTCTGAAAGGCCCTAATCTTCATCTGATCAGTGCATGGCACTTCAACATGACAAAATTTAAACCACTTTACTGTGCAATGTATGAGAAAGCATATACTGACCTGTAATCCATCGCAGCAAGTGCATCACTTTCAGCTGTAGTGAGTTTGTCAGGAAATTGTGTTCCTGACGGCAAGCACCCAACCAGATTCCAAACGACTTTTAAACAATCAAGTGAATGAGGTCCAAAGTATGTCGGGCAGTCGGTGGGCAATGCTGTACAAAGCAAAACAAAGGGGGGGGGGGTGGCCCTGGCGTACTGTCATTTACAAAATATAGTAACGCAGACGTTCTGAAACACCCTAATCTTCATCTGATCAGTGCATTTCACTTCAACATGACAAAATTTAAACCACTTTACTGTGCTAGTTATGAAGAAACCATACACTGACCTGTAATCCATCGCAGCAAGTGCATCACTTTCAGCTGTAGTAAGTTTGTCAGGAAATTGTGTTCCCGATGGCAAACATCCAGCCAGATTCCACACGACTTTCAAACAATCAAGTGAATGAGGTCCAAAGTATGTTGGGCAGTCGGTGGGCAAAGCTGTACACAGTAAAACGAACACACATGATACAGAATATATGCAACTCTGAATTATTGCAAATCCAAATCATTTTTGTGTGACAAATAGAAAATGTAACATCAAGTGGGGTGAAAGCGTAAAGTGCCACATTAAAGTCTAAGAAATACTTTGCAAGTTGTAAGAAAAAAACTCTTTTGCATCTGTTGTGTTTCTTTGTATTGTTCGCTCGAAGAGTAAAATAGCGTGAATGACACTTAAACGAAACAAGCATTTACAGCTTGGATAATTGCCAGTTTATATAGCACACACAAAGAGTAATCACTACAAGCAAAAAAGTAATGAATGCAGCACAATTAGCGAAACATTGTGATTGTGGAATGCGGGAACCCGATTCACTGCCTTAAGGAAAGTACCACAACAGTATCAAAGAACTGAGTAATAAACAAACAAAAAAAAGAAAAATGTGATATTTCTCACTTGTTCCAAAGCATTTAAGCTGAGCAGCATCTGTTCCTGCATCTGCATCAGATTTTATTGCTTGCATGGCTGCTAACAGATCTCTGAACGACAAATAAAATGGCAAACTTTAGCATCTGAGACATACACAGTTACTGAAAACTAGCAAAAAATGAAATTGATAAAAGCTTTGAGCCAGGATATTATCAGGGAACAGATACATTTAAATCAGTGGTTCTCAAACTTTTTTATTGTCGGGGCCAAATGGTAGGGGGGGGGGCATGATACAGAATATGTGCAACTCTGAATTATTGCAAATCCATATCATTTTTGCGTGACAAATAAAAAATATAATTTCAAGTGGGCTGAGAGCATAATAGGGCACATTAAAGTCTAAGAAATAAGTTGCATCAAAGAACTTAGCAATAAACCGCAATAAAGTATTATTATGAGTTAAGTTGAGTTTATTTCGTTTGGTAAAAGGACACATAGGAACAATCACCAAGTCGGAAATAGCAATGATCAAATAAAATATTTCTCACAAGTTCCAAAGCATTTAAGCTGAGCTGCATTTGTTCCTGCATCTGCATCAGATTTTATTGCTTGCATGGCTGCTAACAGGGGGGGGGGGGAACCCGATTCACTGCCTTAAGGAAAGTACCACAACAGTATCAAAGAACTGAGTAATAAACAAACAAAAAAAAGAAAAATGTGATATTTCTCACTTGTTCCAAAGCATTTAAGCTGAGCAGCATCTGTTCCTGCATCTGCATCAGATTTTATTGCTTGCATGGCTGCTAACAGATCTCTGAACGACAAATAAAATGGCAAACTTTAGCATCTGAGACATACACAGTTATTGAAAACACTAAACAAAAACGAATAAGTTAGCAAAAAATGAAATTGATGAAAGCTTTGACCCAGGATATTATCAGGAAACAGATACATTAAAATCAAACATACCAGCTGAATTTAAAACTATAAATGAATGTTATAGCAAACATTCAACAATAACTGTCGTTATCATCAGCGCAAGGTTACAAAAAGCTTAAACCAGGGGTCTGCAACCTTTGAAGTGACACAATTTACGGGGGGGGGGATAAGTAGTTGGGAGTCATGCGGCCCTGAAAACTGAGTTTGAAAACCACTGATTTAAATCAAACATAGCAGCTGGATTAAAAGCTTGAATATGGTAAATAAATGTTATAGCAAACATTCAACAATAACTGTCATGATCATTCAGTGCAAGGTTTAAAAAAGCTTAAACCAGGGGTCTGCAACCTTTGAAGTGACACAATTTACTTGTTATTTCCACATGGTAATAAAATTGTGTTGATATCAATAGTAAACAGATTTGTGCATTTACGCTGGATTTTAGACTATTGAATGATAAAAATTGAAAAACAAGCAATGTATCAGTTTAAATTAGTACTTAAATACAAACATGCAAATCGTTTGGCATTTACACAGTCAAAATTGAATGTATTCACTAAATCAAAGCTCTTTGGTAGCTGGGTTTAGTTTATTCGCATTGAAGATAAGACAAAAATATGTAAAGCGCACATAAAGATTATTGCATGTGGAAAGACGGAAGGATTGTTCGGGTTAAGGGGGGGGGGTGCACTGAAGATGATACAAAAAAATATGTAATGTGAACATAAAGATTATTGCATGTGGAAAGACGGAAGGATTGTTCGGGTTAAGTGTAGCTAGGGCACTTACAGTAAAACTTGGTACTTTACATTTAGAGTACTCACACATATATCATTGAAGACAGAGTTGCAGCTGCCGATGATGAAAGTTTGTCAGGATATTCATCACCCGCTGGTAAACATCTAACTGATCCCCAAACAGTTTTCAAACAGGCAATAGAATGAGGACCACTATAAGTTGGACATTCAGTCGGTAACGCTGCAAAATAATTTAAGTTAATCCACAAATGTTTCTCAAAACTGTTTTGCATCAAAATAACCATTTATAAGACTTAATGAAAGGTTGAAATAAAAGAGGAAAACAGGTTTTGTATGACATGGAGTGGTTGTAGGTTTTACAGTACCGAGTACCCAACATCCGATTCTACAGCTGTGGCAGACCTAAGGTGCTGAAAAACTGTATTACATGGTGGTTGAGTCTTAGTCTGCCGTTAAACAACTTACAGATGATGATTTTTAATTAAACACAACAAAAATGGATGGCGTTGTTGACCTGCCTAGTAAAACTGCACACTTTAAACGTTTTTATAAAAATAAATAGAAATACTGCTTTGTTGTTGTAATTATTGTGTAGGAATTTAATCTTCCTAATTTTCTGCCACTGCCTAAAACTGCCTTTCATGCTTTGTGTATGAAATAAATAAAAGTGAAACCACCCACTGGTCTGTTTTAATAAACTTACCGAAACCAAAGCAGTTTTGTTGTTGTACCGAGTTTCCGGCGTCTGCATCTGCCCTAACCATTTCCAATGTACTGTATAGGGTTCTGTGTTTTATAACAAAATATTTGATTTCAGGTTTCCCTTTTTTACATTAAAGACTGCAGAGCTACTACATTGAACTTAAACAGAAAAATTCTGGTCAATCAAAACTTCTTGTGGTGTACTGAAATAGTTAAAATGTATGATATGCTATGCAGATAACATTGAATAAAACATGCAGAGATATCTAATTTACAAGCGTATATTCAGATAGTATAAAATATTTTTTCATGAAAGTCAGTAAATGATAAGTTGCAGACAGGCCACACTGTTGGATGTATACACTAGGCCTGTGCTTCTCAACTTTTTTCGAAATGGTACACCCTTTTCACGTTTACACAAAAATTTGTACACCCCGGTCAAAACATTATTCACCCTTGTAATACATTCACACTCTACGTATACTTGAGATACAGTTGCACACTCCAGTCAACCTGGTTCAAAATGTCAACCTGCCTATTGTAATACCTGGTCATAGGTGTATTATATTTTGTATCTGGTACACCCCAGTAGACCCCATCAATGTGGTACACCCTGGAGTGTACGATACATGGTTGAAAAGCACTGCTCTAGCCAATATGGCCTATCTCTTGTCACCAGCTGCACTAATGAGACCTTATAGGTGGAAACAGTGTGCACTGTCTGCAGCTTAAGAAATATTTTATTAACTAAAATATTTTTTAAGTTAAATAACATACAATTTAAGAAGCAAAGTCTTCTGTAAATAAATAAATTGAGATACTATATATAGATGTTCCTTATTTGAACATCAGGCAAAATTCAACATTGACCTATATTCCAATGCAGCAAGGTTGTCAAAATCAGTAGTTGAGAGTTTACTGGGAAATTCAGCCCCAGCTGGCAAGCATCCAATAAGACCCCATACTATTTCCACGCATGCAAGTGAATGTGGTCCAAGATAGGTCGGGCATGCTGTCGGTAAAGCTGCAAAAAAGATCCCAGTGAAGTAAAGTGCACCTTTTACACAAGCAAGTCAGTTCATAAACTTCTGGTTGATGCTTTTGTGTACAAGTAATGAGCGGTTTGTGGAGTGTGTAACAGAGGGGTGCAGGAGCCAAAAGTGGATACATATCTAATTGGTTGCAAGATACATACATTAAAATAAATGAAATGGGGACAGTTTATCAATAAAGCCCTTCTGTTAGATATCTGGTGATTGAAATCGATCTAAAAAATAACATGTTTAATAGTAACAACACATGATTTTTATATTACAAGTCAGTTAAAGAACGCATCCACCTAATAAACTTATCCTTTACATCTAAATAGAAATACTGGTCCTAGTAGTTCTAATTAGAGATGGGATGATACCAGGTTTTGAAGCGAGTACCGATACCGAGTACCACATGTATATACCTTCGATACCGAGTACGTTGTCCGTATTCTTATGGTGCAAATCGACCTTTGGTACTCGCATGTTGGTATCGAAAATTGAGACAAAATATTTCGATACCGAGTACGAGTATCGATACCACTGAAATCGTTCGATACCATGTACCGGGTACTCGTCCCATCACTAGTTCTAATTGACTGTACAGTGGAGTTAGAAACATATATACAGTATAGCTATCTAGTCAGTTTAAAACTATATTACATCATCACGGAGCAGAGCTAAAAATAAGTGCGNTTGTCCGTATTCTTATGGTGCAAATTGACCTTTGGTACTCGCATGTTGGTATCGAAAATTGAGACAAAATATTTTGATACTGAGTACGAGTATCGATACCACTGAAAGGGGGGGGGGTCTAATTGACTGTACAGTGGAGTTAGAAACATATATACAGTATAGCTATCTAGTCAGTTTAAAACTATATTACATCATCACGGAGCAGAGCTAAAAATAAGTGCGCCCAAAACTTTACACAACCTTATTGCTGTTTATCTCCACCACATTTTAAAAGTATAACATAGAAAACATACTCATTCCAAAACATTCAAGCTGTGCGGATCCTGTCCCAGCATCAGCATCAGTTTTTATAGCTTGCAATTGTGCCTCCAGAGCTCTACAAAATAAAATATAAAGTGGATTTTTCAAAAGATGAAAGCTGTGTTCAAACAAGGCTGTGAAATTAGTGACAAAACTATTTTATATGATATAAGGGATAGGAAATAATGGTAACAAATACGGTTTTAAAAATTGTTAAAAACAACACAGTTTTAATGTTATAGCATTATAAAACATTACAATGCAGCTTTTATACAAACAAGACATATTTTCCTACACCCACCCCTGTAATCACAGTAGCACTAAAAGACTAAACAAAACATTTTTTTCGGTTTTTGGACCATTTCCTAACGAAACACATTTGGTAGGATCATTTAACAAAATAAATACACAATACTTACGGGTATGGTATTACAGACAAATTTGCCCGTTCAGCAGATGATAGTTTATCTGGATAACTGTCACCAGCTGGTAAACATCCAATAGCGCCCCAGATTGCTTTCAGACAGTCAATAGAGTGGGGACCATTATAAGTAGGACAATCAGCTGGTAACGCTGAAAATGAAGTTGGTTGTAAGAAAGATCTTATTTCAGGGTTTCAGAGCAATTTTAGTTTATAAATTCCATGACTTTTCCAAAACTTTTTAAGAAACAACAACAGATTTCCATAACCTTAATTGAAAAAAATCGAACAATTCCCCTAGTAAAACTAGTATAGAGACTTTAGTGTATGCAGCCAATTTACCATACTTGCAACACATATACATATATTACACTATTAAGTCCCTATCACTGGCATTTTCAAAGTGAAACAGGTGCCAAATTCCATACTTATTCAAGAACTTTTGCAAAAGTTGTTTTTTTTTTCAAAACTTTTCAAGGCCTTAAAATATGAATTTCAATTCCATAACTTTTCCAGGTTTTCCATACCCGAGGGAACCCTGTTATTTGCAGGAGTCAAATCAGCTACTCACCAGCTCCAAAGCAATTTTGTTGCTGGACTAAATCTCCACTATCTGCGTCAGTCTTAATTGTCTCCATTCCCGAAAACACAGAGCTGAAAAAAACATACGTAGCGGGATCAAAGCGGTTTTTAAACTGGGTGCCTGGTGACCCACAGGATGCACCATACCAGTCAAATGGATTTACGAAGAAAGTTGTACAAGTTGAAGTAATTTGGAGTGTTTGTATGATAATGTGTGTACCACCAGTTTACAACAATTTCATGTCCTTGAAATTTTTTTCTATTCATATTAGATTTTTTAGCTAAACATTTTCGTTTGTTGTCTGCAAACCTGCTGAAATACCTTTTAATTATTTCATCAATCACAAGGGAGAATGAAAACAAAAATATGTGGGTTAAAGTGTTCACAAACAAGTTTGAATTTTCTGCCAGGTGCAAGAAATTAAAGGCGCTTCAATTTGAAATATGCACCAAGCAAGTGAAGACCAATTGGCTTCAATTTTGCTTTATTTTCATGAATTTTAGTTTGAGTTGAAATTTGATCAAGTTGTTTCTTTGCAAGATGAAACAACAGCAAACAAAGCTGATTCCAATAAAAAGGTGTTTGAATATTTCAATAGTTAGTGAATAAAAAAAAAATTAAAGAAAACATGAGTATCAAGGTTTGGTAACTTATGGTTGACAACAAAACTCTACTTCAAAATGAGAAATAATTCATGCAGATGGTTAAGTATCAACACTCACTCATAATCCAATGCTGCAAGAACTGCACGTTCTGTGGTGGTCAGTTTGGCAGGAAACTTGTGTCCAGATGGTAAACATCCAACCAAGCCCCAAATCACTTCCAAACAGAGATCAGAATGTGGTCCATAGTAATTTGGACATTCCGTTGGCAAAGCTGTGTGAGTACAATTACACAATTAGACACATTGCGTTTGTTATTTTCAGGGCTTACAATAATTCAGAATTGTAAGCAAGCCCAAACCTGAAAGTATAGGCCCGAAGCTCTGCTCAAATCGTTTTTAAAAAGCCTGTTTATGCCCGAAAGTTTGATTGACAAGCCTATACTAAAGAAGACATACACAATGGACAACAACAGACAAAGGCCTAAACCAGTCAGTTTAGGGCTGTTGGGCATAAGGCAGTGGTTCTCAAACTTTTTTTTGTTGCGACACCCCTGGAAAAGCTTTCTGGACTTGTGACGCACCAGCAAATAAAAGTTAATACGGAAACCTATTTAAAGTTGTGTTTTTTGATACAACAATAAAACGAAATGGAACTATTCTGCGACGCCCTAGAAAAGGGGGGGGGGGTAATAAAATTACACAATTAAGCGCATACATGTGTTGTTATTTTCAGGGCTTAACATAATATAGAGTTGTAAGCAAGCCTAATATTCGAGCCTAAACCAGAAAGCATAAATAAGCACAAAGCCCAGGACCAAATCGTTTTTAAGAAGCTTGTTTATCCCCCAAAAGTTTGATTGACAGGCCTATAATATAGAACACATACACAATGGGCAGTAATAGACAATGGAAGACGTAAACATGACAGTTAGGGACGTTGGGCATGAGGTTATATCTTGCAACCAGGCCTGAATCATGCCCGCTTGTTTAAAGAAACAAAGTCAGAACCCGATCTGAAAAGCTGGACTGACTTAACTCTGGTATAATCTAACTCCTTGCATCAAAAACCAACAGTTTTGAAAACTAGCTTTTGTCACATAATTTAGGATCTTAATTTTGTTACAGAGTACATATACTACTTTATATATGGCACTGAATGCTCCTCATAGTTGAGGTGATGCTATAAAACACATGAAAACTTTAACATAGCAAAGCCTATGTTCTTGGCAGATTTGTTTGGCAATCCAGAAGGTTTGCCGAAACTAGTAGCAAGAAAAATCCAGCTTTTATTTTTTATTGCCGGAAAAAGTATGTCAGTTATAATCCAGCTTTATTTTTACTGGTATGTTACAAATGTTAAACAACATAAATTTGCAAAATAAACACCAAATATTTACATTTCCCAACGCATGCAAGTTGAGCAGCAACTGTCCCAGTGTCAGCATCAGCTTTTGTGGCTTCCATCTGAGCCTTCAAGTCACTACACACAATACTAGCATCATAAACGCTCGGTAAGAAATGGAGAACATTCAGAGGCATGTTGAATTTTCAACATAAAAAGTAACCCAAACTCACAGATTAGATTAACATTTGCTTGAAAACTTCAAACACGTTTAGTCAAAATTAGGCAGGCTAGTATGTTTAGACATGCTTGAAAAAACATGACACTAAATATAAACAAAGAGTCCTTAACCAATGGTGCTGCGTCATTAAGATCTGCAAGGCCTATTTTTAAGTGGAGCATTGTTAAATAAAGACAATTGAAAAAGATATATAGAGTAAACCTTAGTTAAACCAGATCTTCCTAGGCTAACAAGTACAAATGATTTGCAATGTGGCATGGCTTTAACTAGTCGATATCGGTTAATTAAAAGTTTTTGGTACGAACAGGTCCACAGTACTTGAGGTTTAGTGTATTTGCCACATACAAAAAATACGGATTTGTTAAATAGGATAAATTTCACACCTGTATGTTAGTGCAGCTAATGTTGCCTGTTCAGTGGATGTTAGCTTGTCAGGATATTCATCGCCCGCTGGTAAACACCCAACCGAGATCCAAACAGTTTTCAAACAGGCAATAGAATGAGGACCATGATATGTTGGACAATCGGCCGGTAATGCTGCAATTATGAACATAGTTTGTGACAGTCCAAATAAGGTTTTAGCTTCATATCAAAGACTTACCAATTCCAAAACAGTTTTGCTGTTCGATCAAATCACCACCATCCGCGTCTGTTTTAGTTTTCTCCATTTCAGCATAAGCAGACCTACAGAAATATATTTTACAGTGCGCAAATGTGGCTTCGAGAGGACCACAACAGTAAAGACTTCAAATCAGTATGACATAAGACATAGCAAACCATAGGGTTAAGTAATTTTATTTTTGAAGAAAGGGCGGCAGTAATAGAGAGCTGTCCAAAACAATAACTAGGCTTCATACAAAAAAGTTCTTCTAAAACATTAAAATTAAAGTACTTGATTCGCTTTGTTCTTAATCCTGGTAAACGGATTCAGGGAATCACTCCCTGTTCTATTGCCATTGTTGCAACGATTTCCTCCTTTCATTATATATATCATGAGTTGGGAAATGTTTAAGTGACATGTGTTTTTTCTTTGCCTATTACGGTACTATCTTTTCAGCGTTTTTCTTATCTTTCATTGCATGTTCAGTCAGTTTAGTCTGCTGGGCTTTCAGTTGAGGATAGATCGTGTTTGTGAAGGAACTATTAGCTTTTTATAATTTGAATCCATTTAATTACTCTCTATAGACACTGAAGATGCTTTTTAGTGAAATTAATTTGTTTTTATAACACTGTCAACTGAATTTAACCTGGAAATAAACATTTCCCAACTTGTGACTTAATTCGCTTTATGTAGTTGATTTGTATTTAACACAATTTTGCCACCTGTAGTCCATTGCAGCAACTGTATCAAAATCAGCTGTAGAAAGCTTGTCAGGATAAGCATTTCCTGCTGGTAAACATCCCACAAGACCCCAGATAACTTTCAAACAATCAGCAGTATGTGGTCCACCATAGGTAGGGCAATCCGTGGGTAAAGCTGAAAAGCGAAAAAAAAATTAAATTCAACAAAATGCAACCAGTGTAAAATTTAAATATAGTTGCTTGAAGTGATGAGGCCAACTTTTTGCGGTTTTAAAATCTTTAACAAAAAAATAGAAAAAGCACCATATACAAAAAACTACTGTGAAAAACAACTGTTTAGAATAAATTTGCTGTCATCAGTGTAACAGCAGTAGTTTGACAGCTGGAATATTTTTGTTGGACAGTGGGCAACATAAAATTTCTAGTCTCATTTGTCACGCTTCGGCCTTAATGCAACAAATTTGCTCTTTAAATTATCCATCAAAATTTAGCTGATGTAAAGGACAGCCTTTGACAAAAATCATTTATTTATGTCGGTCATGCAAAGAGCCATAAGAGGAAGTTTGCGCCCCCTAGGGGGCAGTGACGAAAACACTTTAAGGCCACTTTGAGAGGCACTTGATACACTGATATTATATTTCCTTTAATACTAGTATTTACCTATTCCAAAGCATTTAAGCTGAGCAGCATCTGTTCCAGCGTCAGCATCAGTTTTTATGCTGGTCATATGAGCTTCCAAATCACTTTAAATGTGAAACAGTTATGACATACTTTTACACTTAATCTGAAGGAATGATTGTGCAAGATTAAAACACAGAACACATTCCCTGTGCTTTCCAGTTGAACAATGGAACGAGCAAAAATGTTCGAAAAATCGACATAATAATGAAATATTAACAGTGAGACAGGGGGGGGGGTTTAAAACACAGAACACATTCCCTGTGCTTTCCAGTTGAACAATGGAAAGAGCAAAAATGTTCGAAAAATCGACACAATAATGAAATATTAACAGTGAGACAACTACAGTACTGTTGATGGTGATGCCATTTTTTGTACATCCTTTATTTAACCACGAACATTTAAGCTAGAACAATGGCCAATAGCAAAATAAATTCAAAAAATAACATGCATGAAATGCATGACATTTGAGGATTTAAGTAAATAAATAAATAAATCTGATGTTGCCATATTCAAACAAAAAGAAGGCCAAGTTTGCCCCATAGGCCTGATGTTGTGCACTACTGCCTTGGTTATACAATACAGTTCAGTATAAGCCAAATTATGTAAATATAATCATTTCTGCCAAAGTACTGGTGTATATACAATACATCGTTCAGACGTTTCAAAAATCTCTGTTGACATCATCAGTGTAGGTTGTCACTCAAGCTGTAGAACACGGTATATAAAGCACTTAGGAAAAACGGTGAATGTCAGGTGTGTGAAGTGACCTCACATACGATAACAGGGAACTGGCGTTTAGAACATGGGCGTTGACAAAAAGATAAGGACCGAAGATATAGGTCAGGTGTAGAGCATGGAAACTGTGTCGATGTTGAGCTCGGGGTCATGCTTTTGAATTCGAGGACTTTTACTTTGGCAGTAATGTTTATGATTAAATTACTTTTCCGTGTATAGTGCTCCTATATATATATATATTACAAGTCCGTGTATAGTGCTCCTATATATATATATATATATATATATATGTAAATCTGGTTGGAGCACAAAAATGTGTCATGTCTGAATCTAGATTTTGCAGACAAGCAACTAACGTGTATGTAAGAATGCTCAGCGTTGCAACAGCAGTAGATGTAAGATTGGGAGGATTCTCACTTCCCTCTGGCAAACATCCAACTAAACTCCACACAGTTTGCAGACAGATANCGAAGATATGGGTCAGGTGTTAAACAGACGCAAGAGCATGGAAAGTCTGTCGATGTTGAGCTCGGGGTCATGCTTTTGAATTCGAGGACTTTTACTTTGGCAGTAATGTTTATGATTAAATTACTTTTTAAGTCCGTGTATGGTGCTTCTATGTATATATACATACAAATCTGGTTGGAGTAATTCACAAAAATGTGTCATGTCCGAATTACAAGATTTGCAAACAAGCAACTAACGTGTATGTAAGAATGCTCAACGTTGCAACAGCAGTAGATGTAAGATTAGGAGGATTCTCACTTCCCTCTGGCAAACATCCAACTAAACTCCACACAGGGGGGGGGGAACAAGACATCAAACGTCTTTAAAAACACTGAACAAGCGCTTTTTCCACCAGGTTGCATATTTAATAAATTTATCGTTTAATTGGTGTGATGCTCAACAAAATACAAATTATATTATATTTTCACTGATGATGACAACTGTGTTTGTTGAAACGTCTGCTTAATAAAATGAACATGTTTTATACTATTTCGCTGGGAATTTGTTTTTTATCAAAAATACAAATTGATTTTGGAGAACTGTTTTCCACACTATTTTCCATATATTTCATACTTCATTTCTCCGATGAAGCCCTACCACTCGGGGGGGGGGAGCGCTTTGTCCACCAGGTTGCATATCTAATAAATTTGTCCTTTAATTGGTGTGATGCTAAACAAAATACAAATTGGATTATAGTTTCACTGATAACTAAGCATGGAAAGCATTTTCCAAGTTACGAAATCCGTCAATGAATTAAATGGAATATATACATTTCGCCTAATGGCATCTTCAGTTCCTTATTCAAATAGAATAATTTCACTGATGAATTGTTTTTGTCGAAACGTCTGTTTAATAAAATTAATATGTTTTATTCTACTTCGCTGGGAATTTGTTTTTTATCAAATATACAAATTGATTTTGGAGAACTGTTTTCCACAATATTTTCCATATATTTCATACTTCATTTCTCCGTTGAAGCCCTACCGTTTTGGTGTGCGAAATGTAAGCAAAATTACTTGTTTTTGAAACTGGTGCTTGTTTAGCATTACACCAGTAGAACGTCAAATATGTTGAATCAATGGTCTTACCAGTTCCGAAGCAGTTTTGTTGTTGGACCAAGTTACCAGCGTCAGAATCAAGTTTGATCGTCTCCATTGTGCTATGGAGGTCCCTGTTATAACAGAAAAGCATGCAGCCGTATAAATATATAATAAGAGCATCAAAACATTGACTATTTAAAATAAAACTGCTGGAAAAGCAATATGAACATTATGCCTGGCAGTGACTGCTAAATTAAATAAATAAACATTTTTGAAAAAAAGGCTTGCTGCATAAGTTAGGCACGACATTTTAAAATCTGTGATTTTTCTTTATCAAAACTTGCATCTGTTTTATGTAAACCTGCAGTCCCATGTCATTACATAACATATTTGAGGCTGTAGCATGAAGGTTCTTAACTCAGGGTTTATGGGGGGGGGGGGGGGGGGGGGGGGGGGGGGGGGGGGGGGGTATTGCCTGGGGTGTTCAATGTAACAATTTAAGGGTACAAGATACAGTGCACAAATATAGTCAATTTAGAAACATTTATCAAAGGAAAATGTTTCAGTGTGGTCTTCAAAAAGGTTTTAAAAATTATGACACAGAAAGTGTAACAAAGCTCGGAAATCTGCAAAATTTATTGTACATTACTACAATGTTATTTCTATCAGTCATTGCAAATAAGGGTTGAAAAACTGAGCCCAAATCACTGCCACAATAATGGCCGAAAAGTTTGCTTCTCACACAATAACTTACAGGTATTTAAGAGCAGACAACGTCGCTTTTTCAGCGCTTGAAAGCTTTCCAGGAAACTTGTTACCAGCAGGTGAACATCCAACCAAACCCCAAACAATTTCCAAACAATGTTCAGTATGTGGGCCTTCAAACTTCGTACATCCACTCGGCAAAGCTTCAAACAAACAGAAACATTCAGCACTTTGCAAACAGAAATTGGTATGTGATAACAAGTCAAGTTTTAGATGTTGGGCTATAACTAACCACTGTCTCGCCAAAATCAGCAAAATTAACCTTCAAACAACCTGGGAACTTGAAACTCTCTAAATCTAGGTTACAAATGTACAATCAACATAATTGTTTCAAAGTTATAGCGCAAGGAAAGAAACATTGTAACAGAAAACTTGACGAACCCCAGCCAAGTATTTTTTATGGGTTAAAAAGGATTTTTTTGTTAGAATTTTGTGGTCCACTATGTCACAAACATGTAGCTGCATGACATTTAGTCACGACCAACCAATTATTCCCTTTATTGCTTTGTTCTTCATAATGTTTTAATGTTGTGCAGCTATTTCTGGCTAGGTGATTGTTTTAATGCAGTTGTGTCGCTATGTGTTCTTTCACAACAAGTGGAATAAACCAAACATTGCAAGCCTCAGTTATTATAAAATTATTAGCAATCATCATTAGTACACAAAAAACAAACATTTTGCTTGAGTTATAAAGGCATGGAGATTATGCCATATCTTAACAGGGCATCAAAAAAATATTTAAAAGCTGCTGAACAGCGTAGCAATTTACTCCAAACAGCCAATTTCAGAATGAAACATTCTCTTCAACACAGTTAACAAATTCCCTAATTTCAAAGGTTGGATAAATGAAAGTAAACTGTGGTATCCAACATTAAAAAATGCTAGCTAACCAAAAATCAACAATTGTGTACATGGTGGAGATAAACATGTGGTAATACCTTGCCTTAGCTCCGTGAACCATATACAAACTGTTCAGTGGTCGGCTAATTAAGAGACACTGCCCCCCCCAGCCCAAGTATCTTTATAAGCACAACAAAATAAAACCCACCAGTTCCAAAGCAGTTAAGTTGTTCTGGACCATCACCAAGGTCTGCCTGTATTCGTGATGTGTTTACAATGCTCAGCAAGGCACTAAAATAAAAACAAGATGACATACACAGTGATCAGCATTTAACAACACAGGATAAAGCAATACTGTGTAATGTTTTATTAAAGCTTTCATATCCTAATTTACATAAATAATCAGCCACAACCAGAGTTCTTTATGCCTATTGGCTTTATAAAGTTACGTTGTACAAACATACTGCTTTATTGCAATAAATTATCGCCGGGGGGGGGGGGGGGGGGGGGGGGGGGGGGGGGGGGGGGGGGGGGGGGGGGGGGGGGGGGGGGGGGGGGGGGGGGGGGGGGGGGGGGGGGGGGGCCTAATAACTGAATAGCTGTGAGATGTTTAACTTTTCCTGACTAGCTTGATTGTGTTAATAAGCTTTCTTGCAATTAGGTAATAAACCAATTCTATGCTTGGGCTAACAACACCTTTTCTTAACCCATGTAAGTAAGCTAAACCCTACGTGTAAGCTAAGACTTTCCAGGCATCGAAATCAGCTGTTGAAAGTTTTTCAGGATATCTGTCGCCCGCTGGTATACAACCAACTTTGGACCAGATTGCTTTCATGCAGTCAACGTCGAGAGGACCAAAGTAGTCAGGGCACTGAATAGGAATGTCTGTTGAAATATAAAGAAAAAATGTTGAAAAACAAAAATGGATTGGCTATTGAACAATTAAGTGAAGAGAATATACTCAATTATGATTTTTTGCATAATTCATTTAAGTGAATAAACCTGGTTAATTGCAAATTGTATACACTGTTCATACTGATTCTTAATAATCACTTGCTAAGCAAATATGCATGTGATTAACTACAAACATCTGTATGTGATTATTCATATAGCGCATTGCATATAGAAAAGTATGTAATTCAAAAATCATTATTTCCATTGCATCTCGCAAAAATGAAAGTCTTGAAATGATCACTTACCAACTCCGTAGCAGTTTTTCTGTTCCAAGGATGAACCAGCATCTGCATTTGTTTTAGTGGCTTCGAAATGAGCCCACACAGCCCTGCAGAGAAGCAACAAAACATTGTATGTTACTGCTGCAAGTGAGTTCCATATTAAACCCCAACAGTTAAACCCGTCCAAAACCAATTTTTTTTAATAAGCCGTGGGAATACCAACTTTCTTAACGGGCTAAAAAGTTAACATAACTAAATTAACTTTCCATTCACAGACACAGGTTTAATGAGAGTTGTAAGTTGGGCCAGGCTTTTCATTTCAATCGAATTGAGGCATTAAGTTAGTAACAACACATTTTTTACACATGTACATTTGGACTAAGAAAATGAAATGACCATGCAAATGCAAAGGAGTGGAATTTCAGGAATTTGGCCCCAAACTATCCCAGTATACAGTTATCCTTTATGCAATTATTCCAATGTAGCTGAGCAGGGCAATGTGAGAACTAAAGAACTAGCTAAATGCTTGGATTATTTTTTAGGTACTTTATATAACATATTTAATGCCCTACAGAAGGTAAAGCAACACTTTCCAAAACAGAAACGTCGCTAATTTCAATTGCAAAACCAAGGTAAAATTAACTTTTTTCACGAACGTTTTCAGTATCCACAGTAGCAAACAATGTTATACGAATTTAAAGTCTAAAATGGATAAAAAATGTCCGCAAACTAACCTATAAGTCAGTGATTCTAAAGCTACTATTTCAGCACTTGGGGGGGGGGATCAGTACTCCACAGTAGCAAACAATGTTATAGGAATTAAAAGTCTAAAATGGATAAAAAAATGTCAACAAACTAACCTATAAGTCAGTGATTCTAAAGCTACTATTTCAGCACTTGACAGTTTTCCAGGGAATTCTTGTCCGGCTGGTAAACATCCAACCAAACCCCATATCGTTTCCAGACAAGTCACACTGTGAGGGCCGTTGTACTTAGGACAGGCTGTTGGTAGAGCTGCACATAAAAGTAAATTGCAATTACATTCATGCATTGATAGTTGAAACAAACTGAACATTAACAGGAATGTGGGCATTTCTCAGTGATCTTGTAAAGTTTTGTAACTTTTTCATTGCATAACATCAATGCCTTTAGCTTCAAAATAAAAAAATACCTAGTTTAATGTAATTTGACTCTAAAAATCACTTAAAATATTATGAAGTTGATATGCAGTACCATAAACAAGGTTACTTAAATTAACATTCTCCATCTAAATATTTTTTTCATCCCTCAACACATTTTTCCTGGAATAAAACACAATATCAGACCTAGGATATTACACCAAATGAGTTGAGGTCTATTTAATAGTCATTTGGTTTAACACAGAATTTGGTGGAAATGAAAAATAGCCAGAATGACAATGCTTTTAAACACAAAACTTACAAATTCCCAGACATTTAAGTTGTGCAGTTGGATCTGAATCTGCCAGGGTTCTTAAGTCATCCATTGTGTCGTATAAAGCACTGCAACATAAAAACACAAAAACCTTGTTACTTGGTTCAACAATTCATTAACATAGCATCCATGCTTCAAAAAAAGTTACTAAAACAAGGTCGGGGGGGGGGAACAGAATTTGGTGGAAATGAAAAATAGCCAGAATGACAATGCTTCAGCGTAAACACAAAACTTACAAATTCCCAGACATTTAAGTTGTGCAGTTGGATCTGAATCTGCCAGAGTTCTTAAGTCATCCATTGTGTCGTATAAAGCACTGCAACATAACAACACAAAAACCTTGTTACTTGGTTCAACAAGTCATTAACATAGCATCCATGCTTCAAAAAAAGTTACTAAAACAAGGTCTTTAAATCTTGGCAAAAGCATATGCTGGCCTTTCTCTTCAAGCCTCTGTGTTGAGAAAAACTACATAGGAGCCTTATACAGGTATGGACAAGTAAGAATTTAAGAATAAACATTTTTATCAGAGATATGCAACCTGTCACCACTGATTCAAATCTGACTCATAAATAATAGTTTTATATACTTTTTATTAAGTGTGGCCCAGGAAGGTTTTTCAGTGCTAGATAGAAAATGCTACAAATCCTTTTCTTTTCTAGTAGAATTATACACAAATGATTACACAATAAAATGAACCAACAGTAAATAATGATGTGGGCACAAGTCGTATCAGGTTTGCAAACTTGCCTAATATATTATTATCTACCACAAAATGTACTGCATGTATACCTGAGTACATCTGCAACAATCCCACCTGTAATTAAGTACTGACAAAAAAGCTTGTCTGGTAGCAGTGAGCTTATCCGGGTATTCATCACCTTCTGGTAAACAACCGACATCGTTCCAAACATATTTCATGCAAGCAACTGAATGTGGACCTCTGAATGTCGGACAGTCAAGTGGAAGAACTAAATACGATTTTTTCAACAGGTTTTTACTATCTGTGTTTCGAAGGGTAAAACTTAAACAAACCTTGACCGAAGCAGTCCGACTGCTTGGCTGCGTTTCCAGCATCTGCATCCATCTTAATATCATTCATGTGGTTAAACAACTCCCTGGGGGGGGGGGTCTGAGTACATCTGCAACAATCCCACCTGTAATTAAGGACTGACAAAAAAGCTTGTCTAGTAGCAGTGAGCTTATCCGGGTATTCATCGCCTTCTGGTAAACAACCGACATCATTCCAAACATATTTCATGCAAGCAACTGAATGTGGACCTCTGAATGTCGGACAATCCAGTGGAAGAACTGAAAACGAATTTTTCAATGGGTTTTTACTATATGTGTTTTCGAAGGGTAAAACTTAAACAAACCTTGTCCAAAGCAGTCTGATTGCTTGACTGCATTGCCGGCATCTGCATCCATCTTAATATCATTCATGTGGTTAAACAACTCCCTGAAAATAAGAAACAGTTTTAAAATTCGTACCTGGCTTGGATTTAATAATTTAGCTAAACAGCACCAAACTCCTTTCTGAAGTAGAACACCTAAGACTCATTTCATTCAGAGCAGTGGTTACCAACCTACCAAGAAAAGAAACTTAATAGACTGGAAACAAGGCCAATTATTAGATATTTTTGAGCATATTAATGCGCCCGGTGCAATTTTTATGCAACCTGATAATAATGCGGCTACAATCAAATGTGAATTTTACTTGTTATTTTACAACTTAATATAGGCATAATTGGGGGGGGGGGCACCAAGAAAAGCAACTTAATAGACTCGAAACAAGCCCAATTATTAGATATTTTTGAGCATATTAATGCACCCGGCGCAATTTTTATGCAACCTGATAATAATGCGGCTACAATGAAATGTGAATTTTACTTGTTATTTTACAACTTAATATAGGCATAATTGGTATGCAACAAAGTAAAACCACCTTGTGTTATAAGAAGGTGCAGCCCGCGATCTAATTATGGTAATTGTATTTGGCCCCACTGTGACAAAGGTTGCACACACCCCTGACATAAATCATGCCAATTCAAAATGATTAACTTAATCATGAACCAAGGCTTTTACTGAAAAACAACCGTGAGAATTTGCTAAATTGATTACCTGTATGTAAGGGATTCCAAGGTAGTAATTTCTGAAGGAGCAAGTTTGTCAGGATATTCATCTCCTTTAGGCAAACAACCAACCAGATCCCAAACAACTTTCAAGCAAGCCATAGTGGGGGGGGGGGGGGGGGGGGGGGGGGGGGGGGGGGGGGGGGGGGGGGGGGGGGGGGGGGGGGGGGGGGGGGGGGGGGGGGGGGGGGTAACAACCAACCATTTGCAACCAACACCCAATCATTTACAACCAACACCCAACCATTTACAACCAAAACTCAACCATTTACAACCAAAACCCAACCATTTACAACCAACACCCAACCATTTACAACCAACACCCAACCATTTACAACCAAAACCCAACCATTTACAACCAAAACCCAACCATTTACTACTAACACTCAACCATTTACAACCAACACCCAACCATTTACAACCAACACCCAACCATTTACAACCAAAACCCAACCATTTACAACCAAAACCCAACCATTGACAACTAATACCCAACCATTTACAACCAACAACCAACCATTTACAACCAAAACCGGGGGGGGGGTCAAAACCCAACCATTTACAACCAACAACCAACCATTTACAACCAACACTCAACCATTTGCTACTAACACTCAACCATTTACAACCAACACCCAACCATTTCCAACCAACACCCAACCATTTCCAACCAACACCCAACCATTTACAACCAACACCCAATCATTTACAACCAACACCCAATCATTTACAACCAAAACCCAACTATTAACAACCAACACCCCACCATTTACAACCAACACCCAACCATTTAAAACCAACACAACCATTCACAAGCTACACTTCTGAACAACCAATTGCAATCAACACAAAGTTTGATAGTAAAAACCTTCTACAGGCTTGATCATAAAAAAACAGAAGCCTAAAAAATGGGGCCTTAACTATTATTTCCTTCAAGCTGCACACTTGAAAGAAATATCGCCACAGTGTTCGCATCCAATGTTGCTCATAGTGGTCCTCAGTGTACTCAGAGAGCTTGTGTGCATGTCCAAACACACAAAAGCCTATACTACACATGATTTGGTAAGTGGACAAAGCCTATTTTAAGTTTTTTACTGTGGTGACTGTGGTTTCTACATTTTTTCATTTTTTTCAGGCTTCTTACTGTTAAAATACAAACACACGAAATAAACAAACAATTTACTTATTCCAAAACACTTGAGTTGCTCGGGGGCAGTCCCACTGTCAGCATCAGTTTTAATGGTCTGAAATGTTGATTCCAAATTCCTGCCAAAATGCAGAAATGCTATTTGCCAAGTCAAGCAAATAATATTCAACCCCAACCCATCTAATTTCACCTAAACTGTTTTATATGACAAGTTAATTACTTACGGGTACGGCAAAGCGACCAATACAGCAGCTGCAGAAGATGACAATTTATCAGGATATTCACTGCCCTCTGGTAAACATCCAACAGCTCCCCAAACACTTTTCAAACATGCCATGGAGTGTGGACCACTATATAGTGGACAATCGGCCGGCAATGCTGAAAAAGCAAAATAATTGCTATGTTTCCTGTATTTGTGGCAAATATATCAGCTGTTTACCAGCTCCAAAGCACTCCTGCTGTCGAAACACATCACCACCGTCTGCATCTGTCTTAATTGTCTCAAACTCAGTGTACAGTGTGCTAAGAAACAAAATAAATATTGTATGTAAGAAAGTATTCATATCCTTTTCTTCTAATCTAATGTATGAATCAGTTCATGTTTTGTTGTGTCATTTGCAGAACTGTCCGCATGTCTAGTGAAACTGGTTTGTATCGAGTAAGCTTTTTTACAAAGGCTTTAAACCAACAACATTTATTGCTTTAAAGCATGGGTGGAAAACCTATGGCTTGCAAGACAGATGTGGAACTTTTGGTGGCGATGTCTGACTCAGACAAATCTTAGTTTGCATTTCTTAACACAATGAGTAATAGCTAATTCTGCTGACATATAATCAATAGTGTTAAAGAACTCCTCTTACGCTTCTTTGGCATTGGATGTGTTGTTTTTTAATGAACTTTATGAGTTTTATGTGTTGCAATGGAGGTAAGCGTTTATGACTTTCAGGTTTCAAGTGGATACGACAATGTCGTTTACAAAATTGCAAGCAAGACGAAAAAAGTGTGACATGCACAGCGATTTCTCTAAATTTGGCACAGTAGAAACACAAATAATTGCATACAATGCAATCAATATATATTATGGCTCTTGAAAATGAAAATACATTGTAAACTAATTTTTGTATCGGTTATATCAGACAAAAGGGTTAAAAATAACATTTTGTAAGAGTGGACTTTAGCAATATTGTACTAACAGGTAATCTTTTGCTGCGAGAGCTGATCGTTCAGTAGGTGTCAGTTTGTCAGGAAATTTAGTCCCCGATGGCAAACAACCAACAAGGTCCCATATTTTCTTCAAGCATACATCGGAATGAGGTCCATAGTAAGTTGGGCACTCAGTAGGCAAACCTGTGGGGGGGGGGGTGTAGGTGTCAGTTTGTCAGGAAATTTAGTTCCTGATGGCAAACAACCAACCAGATCCCATATTTTCTTCAAGCATACGTCGGAATGAGGTCCATAGTAAGTTGGGCACTCAGTAGGCAAACCTGTGTGAAACAACATGTGGTTAGACACAGATGATTTCAGATAATTGCAACTCAGTAAATTGGAAAACTCATTTTAAAGCAATGGAATCCCAAACCTGTCAATCATTAGAAACATATTTTGCTTAATCATATATTCTGGTTCAGTCAAATAAAAACAAAAACATAGTTAGTTACTTTGTCCAAAGCATGCTAATTGTGCAGAGGCTGTTCCAGCGTCAGCATCAGTCTTTGTGTTCTGCATGTTTGTTTCTACATCTCTACAAAACAAAGCAAACAAAA
This sequence comes from Phallusia mammillata, assembly GCA_003260075.1. Taxonomy (NCBI): domain Eukaryota; kingdom Metazoa; phylum Chordata; class Ascidiacea; order Phlebobranchia; family Ascidiidae; genus Phallusia; species Phallusia mammillata. Next base: position 91,482 of record QLIY01000503.1, read on the forward strand.
TTTCAACATAGGAAACAAAAAACTACAGATCCTTAAAAGAATCCTGAGTCGCTAAGTTTGGCAGTCAGCAAAAAAGGGGCATGTCAGAAGTTGGCTACCACAAGTTGAACACAACATGCAAGTTTACTTTCATCTTTGCATGCCAACAGCTTTGTGCATAACACTAGATTGTGCAAAACCAATTAAACAGTAATTAATGACATATACTGTCAACTTCAAGCCCATTTGGACCAAAAAATTGTCCCGATTAAGTGAAGATCTGGAATAACTAATAACAATTAGATCAACTCTTAACACATTACAAATCATTTGTACGTCAAGAATTAGGCAAAGATCCAAATAAACAGTGTATACTGCAAATCCGACATGTGGGCTGGTTTTTAGAATAATATATTAAAATGAACTTTAAAAGCATTTGACAAGTTATTTTTCCTAATTAAGATAATTACTAAAGACAAAAAAAATTAAAATACAAGCCTGTATGTTAATGCTGACAATACAGCCTGTTGTGCAGATGTCAACTTGTCAGGATATTCATCACCCGCTGGTAAACATCCAACAGCGCCCCAAATGGTTTTCAAACAGGCAATAGAGTGAGGACCATTATATGTTGGACAATCACCCGGTAATGCTACAATTATGAATATAATTAGTGATAACCAGAAGTAAGCTATAGTGTAGACTTACCAATTCCGAAGCAGTTTTGTTGTTGAATTAAGTCACCACCATCTGCGTCTGTTTTTATTTTCTCCATGTCACCATAAGCAGATCTAACAAAATACATTATTTTACAGTGAAAAAGTTTGGTTCCACTTTCAGGACACCAAAAAAATTTAGTAAGTCCTATACAACAACAATATTTAGTAAGTCCTATAATAAGGCCAAATACAATTGCAAACATAAATGACTTCAATGGGAATGAACCCAATAGGTGTTGTTAAGGCAGTGTTTCCCAATATGTTTCTATTCCATGGCCCAAATACTTAGTGGAAACCATTTTGTGGCTTATTGTATGCTGCTAACCATTGAAGAATGTTTGCAAAGATTTGCTCACAAATGATTATGACAGCTTAATTTATGCGATCACAAAACATGTTAAGGGAGCTTAGTGGTCCAAAGAAAAAGGGTTAACATTACCCACCGCTGGGCTATAGCCTATTGTTTGGAAACCAGTGCATAAGATTAAGGTCAGATTAGCAATCAAAATTTCTACCTGTAGTCCTTTGCAGCAAGTGAATCAAAATCAGCTGTGGAAAGCTTGTCAGGATACTCATTTCCTGCTGGTAAACATCCCACCAGACCCCACATGACTTTCAAACAATCAGCAGTATGTGGTCCGCCATAGGTNTGTTTGGAAACCAGTGCATAAGATTAAGGTCAGATTAGCAATCAAAATTTCTACCTGTAGTCCTTTGCAGCAAGTGAATCAAAATCAGCTGTGGAAAGCTTGTCAGGATAATCGTCCCCTGCTGGTAAACATTCCACAAGACCCCACATGACTTTCAAACAATCAGCAGTATGTGGTCCACCATAGGATGGACAATCCGTTGGTAAGGCTGGAGAATAAATAGCAAAACACAAACATATGTAAATTATAGAGCAAAAATTGTCAATACAATATAGTTTGAAGATTATGTTCCAAGAGCACATAATATATAACCAAGCATTCAGCAGTTTTATTGTAAACAATCGACGTTTCAACGTCCTCAATTGTTTATGATAAAGCTGCAGCAATAGCCTGGCACATAGTATAGTTTACCTATTCCAAAGCATTTGAGTTGAGCAGCATCTGTCCCAGTGTCAGCATCAGATTTTATGCTGGTCATATGTGCTTCCAGGTCCCTTTGAACATTTAGAAAAAAATATTAAACCAAGTGCTGTAAATTTTAAAACGAATAATATTAAATCCAAACCTTAATGCTCCAAAAATACATATTAAAACATACATATCTATATATATTAATACCTAAATATTTAAACAAGAACAATTAAGATTGCAAAAAGTGGGTATGGATGCGTACTAACGTGTATGTAAGAACACTCAATGTATTAAAATCGGCGGTTGAAAGCTTTGGAGGATGCTCTGTACCAGCAGGCAAACATCCAACTGAAGCCCAAACAGTTTCCATGCACGCCATAGTATGGGGACCAAAAAATAGTGGACAATCGGCTGGCAAAGCTAAAACAACATTGGGTGTGATGTTTGTGAATATGGAAACACATTCCACAAAAAGCAAAATATTGATACAAAATTGATATTTATTACTGATTAACATGGTTTTGTCAGTTCCTGATTTGAATAATGTGAAATTAAATACAGTAAACCTTGATTAAACCAGATTCTGTTTATCCGGATCTTTGCCTAATTGGAATAAAATTTTTGTCGAGTCCGGATAACCAAGTTTTACTGCATGTGATGCAAAAAGAGTTTTGCAACAGTGATAAAATATATAAAGCATCAAACATCTTACCAGATCCAAAGCAATTTTGTTGCTGGATCAAGTTACCAGCGTCTGAATCAAGTTTAATTGCCTCCATTGTGTCATAAAGATCCCTGTAAAAGTAAAATCGTTGCATAAGCTTTAGGTCAGGGGAGTCGAAACTTTTTTCAAAGCGGGACAAGTTTTGCTAGATGAAGACGCCCACCAACTTTTTGCAGGTTAGGGGGGGGGGTTCCATTGTGTCATAAAGATCCCTGTAAAAGTAAAATCGTTGCATAAGCATTAGGTCAGGGGAGTCGAAACTTTTTTCAAAGGGGGACAAGTTTTGCTAGATGAAGACGCCCACCAACTTTTTGCAGGTTATTAACTAGAGAAATAGAACTGGTAAATAAAGTTCCATGGAAAGCTTTAGTGTGAAGTCGCCACAAACTATGGCAGGCGATATGCAACATGATGTGAAACAACAACTGCAGATATAAAATGCTGCCACAGGCTGCACTTTGGACACCCCTACTTTGAGCGCACCACTAAACATTTTTTAAGTCTCTGAATTTTTTACAACGTTTTTCTATTAAATCAGAAGGGGGGGGGGAACTGCGGATATAAAATGCTGCCACACGCTGCACTTTGGACACCCCTACTTTGAGCGCACCACTAAACATTTTTTTTAAGTCTCTGAATTTTTTACAACGTTTTTCTATTAAATCAGAAAAAAATAGGTTTCACCTTATCAAGCAGTTCTTAATGCCATTACATTTCATTTTTAAACATTGTGCAGTGACAGTTGGGCAGAACAAACAATACAAGTTATAGCAGAAACTCCTTTTGCTCTTTCAAAACTGCGACAGAGTCGGGGGCAGACCAGTGGTACTCAACCTTATAATACCTGACAACATTTCTACGGCTACATACCACCTAAACCCTGTTTCAACAAGTAGCCTAATACATAAGCCTACTCTTCATGACTAGACTAGCCTATTTCTAAAACCTGCAAAGTTAAAACCAGAGTTGATCAGTTGGGTCAGTTAAGTTGCGCTTAATGATCTGACTTGAATCAAGTATAACAGTAAGTTACTCGTGTACTACTTCAATAGTTCCGGCATACCACTAATGGCATGCATGCCACAGGTTGAGAATCACTGGGGGGGGGGGTTGCCTGACAACATTTCTACGGCTACATACCACCTAAACCCTGTTTCAACTCTAGCCTAATACATAGGCCGACTCTTCATGACTAGACTAGCCTATTTCTAGAACCTGCAAATTTAAAACCAGAGTTGATCAGTTGGGTCAGTTAAGTTGAGCTTAATGATCTGACTTGAATTAAATGTAACAGTAAGTTACTCGTGTACTACTTCAATAATTCCGGCATACCACTAATGGCATGCATGCCACAGGTTGAGAATCACTGCTTTAGACAAACAAGGCGACTTAATACCTTCTTCCTATATTACAATATTTTTTACTGTATTTGACAGGTGGAAACTTTTACGATATACTTGGCAAAATTCTCAATCTGTGGCTTGCATGCCTTTGTAATTTTGCTCATGCATTCACTTACACATAAATAAGAGCAGACAGAGCGGACTTTTCAGCACTTGAAAGCTTTCCAGGAAACTTGTTACCCGCAGGTGAACATCCAACTAATCCCCAAACAACCTCCAAGCAATGTTGAGTATGAGGACCATTGTATACTGCACATCCGGTGGGCAAATCTGCACAAAAAATTGGAGATTTTGATTGTTAATGTAAAATCAGTATCCTACTAAATTTAATGCTGGTTATTTGATACACTCCAAACTGAAATTCATGCAAAACTAATTTCGTTTATGTGGCAACTGCCAACTTGTGTTCAGTCAGACTGTAAGTCTGTTTAAATACAAAATACAGTTGGTGAACAATTATTGCAGCAGGGATGTGCAATCCTTGGAAACATAGACACTGAGTTTTACAAAGCACAAGGTGGTGAACGTAAAATTAAACTGAACTTATTGTGATGTCACTAAAGCAAGGAACGACAAGAATCGCTATCACTGTAACAACCGTTTAATACAACATATTTGGATTGTGAGCAATGATGTTCATTGCATTACTGACAAACTATTGTGTGTTTGGCTTCATAAACAAGGTACTAGTCAATGCAGGTTGCAATGTAAAACACTTGCAGCTATTTTGCCAATAAGTTACAAACCAACCAAAATACACGGTGACTGACAACGTGTTTGAAACAACCCAAGGTGCTTATGCCTAGCAAACAAGGTGCTTGGTCATAGCTTGCCAAATGATTTGCTACCTTATATTAAAGTACTTTTTGATGGCTTGTTTTCACTGTGTCATTATGTAGTAGTTATGAATACCCAACCTAGACGCTAGAATCTGTCTGCTTTCTGTTTCCACTTTAAATTAACTTACAAAAACCACCATTACACACCAGTAACAATGGCAGTACAAGTCAATGGCATGAGTGTTCAACAGGGTAGTGCAGATTGTAATTTATTGCGTAATAAACCTTACGACATCTACACATTTTTGCTTACTGATTCCAAAAGGGGGGGGGGCTCAGTAAGAATGTAAGTCTGTTTTAATTAGAGATGTACCGAATATTCGGTTTGCCGAATTTATTCGGGGGGGGGGGGATATGATTAAACTCCTATCATTCCCCGTGCTAACGTGTTAAAATCGCCGTGTGCGTAATAGAAAATTGGAAGAATATTGTCTGCATGTTATAATCTGATTGGTTCATTTTCCTGTATAGCGTTGTCGAGTGAGGCTGTTTTGGCTACGGTGCTATCAAAACTCTCAGAAAACCATTTACTTATGCTGCACTACTCCAAGGTTACTAAGATAAAGCCACATAAAATGCCTATGATACAATAATTCAGTCAGGACTGAGAATTAAAAATACTTGAAAATTGAAATGAACAAAGTTCGTTTGGGCAGAATTGAATCACCACAGCGCGACCCATTTTGTGACCATGCACGACCCATGTTTGTGTCGCGACCCATACTTTGAGAACCACTGGTTTATTACAACAAATTTGGATTGTGAGCAATGATGTCATTGCATTACTGGCAAACTATTGTGTGTTTGGCATCATAAACAAGGTACTAGTCAATGCAGGTTGCAATGTAAAACACTTGCAGCTATTTTGCAAATAAGTTACAAACCAACCAAAATACATGGTGACTGACAACGTGTTTGAAACAACACAAGGTGCTTGTGCTTAGCAAACAAGGTGATTGGTCATAGCTTGCCAAATGATTTGCTAGCTTATATTCAAGTACTTTTTGATGGTTTGTTTTCACTGTGTTATTATGTAGTAATTATGAAAACCCAACCTAGACGCTAGAATCTGTCTGTTTTATGTTTCCACTTTTAATTAACTGACAAAAACCACCATTATACATAACAATGGCAGTACAAGTCAATGGCATGGGTATTCAACAGGGTAGTGCAGATTGTAATTTAATGTGTAATAAACCTTACGACATCTACACATTTTTGCTTACTGATTCCAAAACAGTTGAGTTGTTCTGGTCCATCACCAAGATCTGCCTGTATTCGCGTTGTGTTCATTATGCTCAGCAAGTCACTGCAAAGAAATAAATCAATTCAACAAAGTTATAGACCCAGAGATGCACAACCCTTCAATCACTGAATTCCTAATGATCAACTCTCACAATAAGGTCTATGATCGAGGTCGATCTCAGACTGATATCAAGTTGATCAGGAGGGATGCAAAAAATTCAAATAGATGTTTTGGAACATGTTTTTGAGGAATGTTGCTGTACATACATGACTCTATTGTGACAATTATTCAGTAGAATATGTTAATAAGTTCACACAACAAATAATCTGTAGGTGCTTGTTACATCACAAAAGTAACAGTCGCAATAGTAATTGTTAAATTGTGCTGCTACTTGCTCCATTTTTTTGTGTGAGTATTTCGAAATAAATTGCTGTTTTGCCATTATCCATAATAATTGTGGCCCAAACTTACACGTAAGATAAAATGTTCCAAGCATTGAACTCAGCTGTTGAAAGTTTGTCAGGATATTTGTCACCCGCTGGTATACAACCAACTTTCGACCAGATTGCTTTCATGCAGTCAACGTCGAGAGGACCAAAGTAATCAGGACACTGAGCAGGAACATCTATGAAATACAAAAAACAAGTTAATTAATGTGCTAAAACTACTTAAGAGCGATAACNAAATGTGCTAAAATAACTTGAGAGTGATAACATGAGGTGCTCTGCGCTTGACCAAACTAAATACTTGCAGTGCCGGTCAATCCCTATTCAACAATATAAATTTATCTGCTTTTGACAAAATCACTTTCATGATTTGCTTGAAGACCAAATTTGTCTTATAGTTTTTTAGATTTTTCTAGCCTACGACTTGCATGAAAATGCTTGGTGACCAACTGATTCAATTTGAGGTCTTCAATAGGCCTGGTATACTATGAAAATACAATAAATTAGCATCTCTCATTCCTATTTATTCTCACCACCTAACTATGATCACAAACATGTTAATGGGGGTGCTGGGGAGCACTTTGGGAACAACTGCAGCAAGCATAGCTTTGCTGCTAATAATGTGACATAGTGATTCAGGAAGGTCACAAGTTATGTGAAAGACAAAAACCTGTCTACTTACCAACTCCATAGCATTTTTTCTGTTCCAAGGAAGAACCACTGTCTGCTGCAAGTTTGGTGGTTTCAAACTGACCCCAAACCGCTCTACAACACAACAACCAAAATATCTAAGATTGTATTAAGTAATTTTGGTTAATATACTCCCATGTTTAAGATATTACGAAACGTGCAATAAAACAGGCATCTTGATGGCATAATTATTATGATCGTACTGCGTTCATGCCTTTCTCAAATCAAGAAAAAATAAATCAAAACAAACTTGTTCTACATGTGAAAAACGGAGAAGGTTTTTCACCTGTATGTGAGAGATTCCAAGGCAAATATTTCAGCACTTGGGGGGGGGGACAAACAAACTTGTTCTCCATGTGAAAAACGAAGAAAGTTTTTCACCTGTATGTGAGAGATTCCAAGGCAAATATTTCAGCACTTGTCCGTTTGCCAGGATATTCACTTCCTGCTGGTAAACATCCAACCAAACCCCATATTGTTTCCAAACAAGCTAAGCTGTGATGGCCGTTGTACTTCGGACAGGTTGTTGGCAGAGCTGTACAACAAGATGAACATTTTATTAAAAAGCATCATTGTATCCAAAAGTTAACCACTTTATCTACATGTAAACCAGTGTGGTATTATTATTTGCTTCATAGTACAAAATAGCTGCAGCGCTTTTGTTATGATCCACCAATTGTGCCATTCACTATTTTGCGCTCCATACCGTTTCAAGGTTGAGCAGCTATCTCCCGCTCGGTGATTGTTTAAGTGCCATTGTGACGCTATATGTGCTTTTACTAAGTGGAATAAACTCAACTTAATGATTCTGTTTGATAGTGTGATATTACTGCAAAGAAGACACCCTGAATTAGATGTCGAATTGACCGATGAGTTATTTATAATTGCCGGTGAAACAAAAATGAAAGTTTATAAAATATGCCTGGCAACAACACTATATTCATACACATGTAAAGTTGCCAAGCCCTTTTTTGTGATAAAATATTTGTGTGTAACATATATTTGTTTAGGGGGGGGGGAACTCAACTTAATGATTCTGTTAGATAGTGTGATATTACTGCAAAGAAGACACCCTGAATTAGATGTCGAAACAACCGAGTTATTTATAATTGCCGGTGAAACAAAAATGAAAGTTTCAACAACACTATATTCATACACATGTAAAGTTACAAAGCCCTTTTTTGTGATAAAATATTTGTGTGTAACATATATTTGTTTAGTCTGTAAATGAATAATTTCGGCTGTTTTTATTCTATTTGAATAAGATTCATTCCTGGTAAACGGAAAGGTTTGTTGCTGATCACAGTAAAAGCCTGCTTATGTTGATGAACTTTTAACAGATAGTTCCACTTTTTAGCTGACCCATGAAAACAGAACATGACAGTGTATAATGTTGGGTAGTGTGTCATTACCCTGATAAAACTGCCCTTAATCAGACATCCAAACGACGGATAAGTTGTTTATAATTGCTCGTGGAACAAAAATGAGTTTATAAAATATGCATGAAAAGTTGTCAATAGTTTATCACAAAGCCAATTTTGTGGGGGGGGGGTATAATTGCTCGTGGAACAAAAATGAGTTTATGAAATATGCATGAAAAGTTGTCAATAGTTTATCACAAAGCCAATTTTGTGATCAAGTGGAATCAGTAGACACAGAAAGGATGCTTCAGGACTTGTATTCATAGAGGAGTTAAATAAATAATGCACTGGTGTAGAATTTAAGCTGCATCTATTTATTTTAACAGGTATGCAGTTTTAGCTAATTTTATCCAACAATTTAATCAGGGTTTGAATAAAATACAAAAACTTACTAAGTCCATAACATTTAAGTTGTGCAGCTGGGTCTGTATCCGCCAGAGTTCTTATATCACTCATTGTGTCGTACAAAGCACTGTAATGTACATAAAACAAAAAACCACGGTTACAAGCAATCATGTACTGCAGCTTCGTAATACAGAAACACTTACGTATAGTTGAGACCTGACAAAAAAGCTTTTCTGGTAGCAGTGAGCTTATCTGGATATTCATCGCCTTCTGGTAAACAACCGACATCGTTCCAAATGTATTTCATACAATCGACAGTATGTGGGCCTCGAAACAATGGACAATCCGCCGGAAGAGCTACAACAAATAAGTTGGTTACAGCTGCACAATTTGTCTTTAGCCACACAAGTTGTGTACTTACCTGAGCCGAAACAATCCGCTTGCTTAATATCATTTCCTGAGTCCGCATCAGTTTTAATTGCTGTCATGTGAGCGAACAATTGTCTAAAAAAACAAAGATTTCAATTATGTTGTAGTATAGGTAACTAGTGCTGAATTAATAAAGTACAATAAATATTATGTCACAAGTAAAAATGTGAAAGCTGGTGCAAACCAAGGCATGTTTCAGGTTACAGCATCAATTTCCAAGTATCAATTTCGTGTTAGAAGCAAGTCAAAGAAAGGGTATTTGATTTCACTTCTCACCACGCACCTGTATGTGAGGGCATTCAATGCAGTAATTTCGGTAGATGTAAGTTTGTCAGGAAATTCATCTCCTGCAGGCAAACAACCAACCAGATCCCAAACAACTTTCAAGCAAGCCATAGTGTGAGGTCCATTGTACGTTGGACAGCCAGTAGGCATAGCTGCAAAATAAACATATGAAAGCGGTGTAACAAACAATACAGGTACAAAGCATTGTAGTACACCAGGCCCATTGAATGTGTTATACTGTATCAGACCAATCTTTCAAGCACTATATGACAAGGCATAGGGTAGAAAAATCTAGCTTGTGGTAGAATCTAAACCCACAAAAGGAGCCTATACCAACGGTTGGCACTTTTCCCACTTAGTTGGGTAGACAGCTGGATTTGGTATTACACCTTTAATAGTTCCAGCATAAAATGTGCCATATTGGCTGGTCAACTTGAAGAATTAAGGGCTGATCCCCGTAAAGAACATGAGTTCATCTTGTATAAAATAGTTGGGATTTCAAGTAAAGTATTTAATATTTGACGCATGAGATTTGTTAATAGCAAAAAAGACACAAAACAAAAAGGGAGGCTGAGCGCATTGACACATTTAACTTTATGTTTTCAACTATTTTACATTTGACGGCATGTTCCTGAACATTTTCGTAACCTTGTTTGCATCCAGAGCCTTATGGGTCCTCACAGGTAACGATTTTGTTGATAATTGTGTTTTATTAGATCTTATTAGAATGTGTTTAGAAAAGAGACCAATATGAGTTAGCATTAACAAAGAGAACATATGCTTAAAACAATATTTCCCATGTTTACCCCTTTGACAAATAATTCAAATTGACTTCCAAAACTTAACTAATACATTACCTCAGCATGTTCACAAATTTGATCCACTAAAGTATTTCTCAAATTACCACATTACCAAATTTACCACACACAACTAGTACCTATTCCAAAACACTTGAGTTGCTCTGAGGCAGTCCCAATGTCAGCATCAGTTTTAATGGTCTGAAATGTTGATTCCAAATCCCTGAGAAACCACAAGTTGTTGTATACATCATATGAGTTCAAATGTTCAAAAATGTAGAAAACGATTTACTTACGGGTAAATCAAAACAACCAAAACGGCAACTTCAGCAGATGACAATTTATCAGGATATTCAGTGCCCTCTGGTAAACATCCAACAGCGCCCCAAACACTTTTCAAACACGCGATTGTGTGAGGACCGCTATATACTGGACAATCGGCCGGTAATGCTGTAAAAGCAATATGATTAATATGTTTGCTTTGTATATTTGTGGCAATTTCTTCAACTGTTTACCAGATCCAAAGCATTCCTGCTGTCGAAACAGATCACCACCGGGGGGGGGGAATTGTGTGAGGACCACTATATACTGGACAATCGGCCGGCAATGCTGCGAAAGCAATACGATTAATATGTTTTCTTTGTATATTTGTGACCAATTCTTAAACTGTTTACCAGATCCAAAACATTCCTGCTGTCGAAACAGATCACCACCATCTGCATCTGTCTTAATTGCCTCAAACTCGGCGTATAGCGTTCTAAGAGAATAATGTAAGTTGGTACATTAGTGGTTAGGGCAATAAATTGTATTTACACATGAAATATAAAAATTCTATTTCAGCTCTCTTTATCTTCCATGTACACATCAGCTACATCAGCTCTAAGCTCTACTTTAAAATAGTGAAAAAAATGTGCTTTGGCAAAGTTATCCAAACTTATTCTCAATATTTCAGATTTAATTAAAAACCAATGCGAATTTTAAAGATATATCTTTAAAACCAAAGGGTGAACGACTAAGTTGTTTTTTCTGAACTTACATCTATTGCTATAAGGCTTTTTAGTCTTCATCTACCAAGCAACGGACTGGGTGATTTCAGCTTTAAGTTTCAATTACGAGTATTACATCAGAATATTGAATATATGCTGACATTTTTTGTTTACAAAACCTGAACCTAGTAGAATGCTTACACAATCAAATAACTTTGACATACACAATCAACTCACACATAATCTTTTGCCGCAAGAGCTGCTCGTGCTGTAGTAGTCAGTTTGTCAGGGAATTTGGTTCCTGATGGCAAACAACCAACCAGATTCCATATTTTCTTCAAACATGCATCAGAATGTGGTCCAAAGTATGTTGGGCAATCAGTGGGTAAACCTGCATGAAGGAAGATATCACTTAAAACAACATAATTTCATATGCACAGTGCCATTACATAACACTTCAGTATGTAATAAGTTTTCGAAAAGAGTAAGTTATCAGCTGCACACAGTGTACAATGATTCAACTTGGGGGGGGGGGAAACAACATAATTTCATATGCACAGTGCCATTACATAACACTTCGGTATGTAATAAGTTTCCGAAAAGAGTAAGTTATCAGCTGCACACAGTGTACAATGATTCAACTTATAAGGTCTAATTAGTACAGCTGCTGACAAGAGATCGGCTGTAGGAATTATTGTAGGTACCACACAGCACTTCAGTTTGTTGGGAACAACAAGCTCAAAAGCCAAATCAACTAGTTTGATGTCACAACCGGACAATAACAACACTAGAATGGCCAAAAAAGCTATATTAGCTCATATGGGCGATTTCTCGTCACCAGCTCCACTGATGAGATCTCATAGGTCGAAACAGTGTACAGTGTCTGCAGCTTACGATGTATTAGCTCCACACTTTTGTATATGTAAACCTATCAGGTATTAAACTGCAGACTAAATGCTGTGTTCTTTATGCTTGCTGCTAAACCACACTTACCTCATAGGTTGAAACAGTATGCACTGTATCATTTTTTAATATGATTCCAGAGGGGGGGGGGTTGTGTTCTTTAATGCTTGCTGCTAAACCACACAGACCTTATAGGTTGAAACAGTATGCACTGTATCATTTTTTAATATGATTCCAGACCACAGTATGTTAAAAATTACAAACTGCATAGTATTCACATCCTACTAGATGCCAAATATAAGCAGTAATACTGAATGAAATTTCAAGTTGTGATTACAAAAATATTTACTTTTTCCAAAACACTTGAGTTGGTCCGGACCTGATCCAGCATCAGCATCAGTTTTTATTGTTGTCATCGCTGCCTCCAAATCGCTTTAAACACAAATAGCAAATTTGCAGGTTAACAAATGGAGAATTGAAATACTGGAACGAGAAACCCAATAACCAGCCTAAGCCATGTTACCAAGAAATATATATATTGTTTATCTTTTACAAACAATAACTCATTCTTAAAACAAGGTGCAGGATCATATACAAGCAATCTGTGAAGTTGTACTTGTATTGTGAAGCTTGTTATGCGCTCATTTACTTTACTTTATAGTGTTGAAAACACATGGTAGTACATCAAGACTAAAAATGCTGATCAAATGACATGTTTTTACTAGAGATGCACCGAATTGGGGGGGGGGTTTAAACACAAATAGCAAATTAGCAGGTTAACAAATGGAGAATTGAAATGCTGGAACCAGAAACCCAATAACCAGCCTAAGCCATGTTACCAAGAAATATATATATGGGGGGGGGGATCTTAAAACAAGGTGCAGGATCATATACAAGCAATCTATAAAGTTGTACTTTTATTGTGAAGCTTGTTATGCGCTCATTTACTTTACTTTATAGTGTTGAAAACATATGCTGATACATTAAGATTAAAAATGCTGATCAAATGACATGTTTTTACTAGAGATGCACCGAATTTTTGGTTTGTTGAGTTTATTCACACCAATCAACAATATTAATAAGATTGGGTTTCGGTCAAAAAATTCGTTTCAATTCAGATGAAACCAAATCTTTACAAATTTAAAGTGTCAAACATGTCTTTTCTGCCTACTAAGGTACTACACCATCTTTCAAACTATGTCATAACTAAAATCAGACCCATTCTAATTACTTTTAAAAGATTTCATTTTCCCACTACAGACAAAAAGTCAAGAATTCATTGCCAGATTGGCAACCATGTCTGAAGCAGCCTTAATCCTTACAGAACTCAGATGATAATGAAAGACAATTATCATGTTGTAAAAGCAGCACCACTGTTTACATGATACAAAAACTAATGCTGTAGAGTTGGGACTTCTTGGTTGATTTACCAAAACATGATTCTGTCATATTGGCAACCAGGTTAACTCAAAGCAACCAAGAACTTACCATGACAAGTTAAAATATATATACACAGAACAGACTAATGGGTTAGTGATCATACTAAAAAACTTATTCATTCGTGCAGGCATAGCAACAGCTCTTTTGAGTTTAAGACACAGTACTCAGTACTTACGGATAAGTTAACCCAGCTAATGTTGCAGCTGCCGATGATGAAAGTTTGTCAGGATATTCATCACCAGCTGGTAAACATCCAACTGTGCCCCAAACACTCTTCAAACAGGCAATAGAATGAGGACCATTGTATGTTGGGGGGGGGGGTTGTCCCGCAGATGTTAACTTGTCAGGATATTCATCACCAGCTGGTAAACATCCAACAGCGGCCCAAACACTCTTCAAACAGGCAATAGAATGAGGACCATTGTATGTTGGACAGTCAGTAGGTAATGCTGCAATGATAAATACAGTTAGTGACAACCCAATACAAGTTTTAGCTGTATATTAACAACTTACCTATTCCAAAGCAGTTTTGTTGTTGAATTAAATCACCACCATCTGCATCTGCTTTAGTTTTCTCCATTTCAGCATAAACAGATCTACAGAAAATTTCAGCAACATGTCATAAGCTGCTATTAAACCCTTGTGTTGCTAAAATGTAACAGTTATTTAACAAATTTGACATGGTGTAATGCTAAACAAACTACTAGTTGTTGTTTTTTTAAACTTTTCTTTGCTGACCATTGGCCTATAACAAAGGTAGAACTTCTTCAGAGCAATGAATGACATATTGTGAGCCCACAAGCGAAAATGCACAAGAGCAGAGGGTTATGATAAAAATATTTACATACAAAGGCTTTATGTGAAGAGCTGCATGTGTCACAACAGATTGGTTGTTGACATAAACACTTTTGGTGGGCCTGGCTTATGTTTACAGAAAGATTTATTGATCAGTGTATGAGAGTGTCCCCTGTTAACTGATAGTCCGTCTCCATTCAAACTTGGAAATTTAACATGCAAAAAAAACTGACCAAACCGCATTGTTTCTGGTCACATTATAACTGAAGTTACGATGCAGCTGCAGCACGTTTTGATATCAAACACCAATTGTGCCAGACACTTTTTGCGCTCCATAACATTTTTATGTTGCGCAGTTATTTACAGCTTGGTGATTGTTTTAGTGCTATTCTATGTTTTCTTTCACCAAGCGAAATCAACTCAAATCAACTCAGGTTTTAGTCACATTATATTCCAATAAATGCAGACACATCAAAAAATCAATCTATCCACCTGTAGTCCATTGCAGCAAGTGTACTAAATTCAGGGGGGGGGGTCAGAAAGATTTATTGATCAGTGTATGAGAGTGTCCGCTGTTAACTGATAGTCTCAATCAATCTATCCACCTGTAGTCCATTGCAGCAAGTGTACTAAATTCAGCTGTGGTAAGCTTGTCAGGATAATCATTCCCTGCTGGTAAACATCCAACCAGACCCCAGATAACTTTCAAACAATCTGAAGTATGTGGTCCATCATAGGTAGGACAATCGGTGGGTAACGCTGGAGAAAAACAGCACAGAAAAATATTAACACTAGTAGATTCTACTGTCATGTGCTTTTCAGGATTATTTACCTATTCCAAAGCATTTAAGTTGTGCAGCATCTGTTCCAGTGTCAGCATCAGATTTTATGCTCATCATATGGGCTTCCAAATCACTTGAAACATTTTGAAAAAAACATTAAACCAAGTGTCGCATATTAGCTTATATGGGCAACCTCTTGGCACCAGCTGCACTAAAGAGACCTTATAGGTCGAAACAGTGTGCGCTGTCAGCAGCTTATCATGTGTCAGCTCCATGCTTTTATAGTATTAATGTGAATGCTTAAAGCATTTTTTGAATAAAAAAAATGCACCAACTGTAAACTATGAATAATGAACATTGCAAAATGAACCAACAATTCAAGTTACTTAAAACGGGGGGGGGGTTAAACGCAGGGTATGCTTTTGAAAATTTTAAAATGCTTCAAATGCATTTATTAAATGGAATCAAACAATGACATATGCTTTACACCAAGGGTGGGCAACCAACGGCCGGCGGCCATATATAAAGCTTTTGAGCGGCTCATGGCTGGGGGGGGGGTAAGCTTTGGAGGATGCTCAGTACCATTAGGTAAACATCCAACTGAACCCCAAACTGACTCTAAACAAGCCATAGTATGGGGACCAAAGAATAACGGACAAGCGGTTGGAAGTGCTGCAATGAAATTTGCAATAATGAACTGATAAAATATTTGGAATACAAAATGTCTTACCAGCTCCAAAGCAATTTTGTTGCTGGATCAAGTTGCCGGCGTCAGAATCGGTTTTTGTTTTAAGCATTTCATCATAAAGGTCCCTTGGGGGGGGGGGGGGGGGGGGGGGCATGTTCACATTGTAGAAATACTTCAAGTTGAGTATGGCAACTCTTATATGATTGCACGAGCATCGTTGTGGCTTGAGTCCCCAATATCATTACTTGCACATGAATAAAGGTCGCCCACCTTTCCTTTACACTAACAAGCAGTTTCAGGGTATTACAACATTGCAAACAACTAGGACAGGACCAAAAAATCTATAAACAACTAGGTCAGTACTAAATATATTGGCTTACGGGTATTTAAGAGCCGACAGAGCAGACTTTTCAGCAGTTGAAAGCTTTCCAGGAAACTTGTTACCCGCAGGTGAAGGGGGGGGGGTGTATCCAGTCCATGACTGCATAAAAAATTTTGCTATTCTTCATTGGCCGGATGCAATAAATGTGATCTAACGCTTTAACAACGAAGAGTTTTTAAACTAAATGCAAATAGTTATTACCAAGAACATTGTGAAGTACGAAGACAAAATTATTGTGTGTGCTTGCCTGGGATTTGGTTGTGAATTACAGTGTGTTGGGCATGACTGTTAGTAGTCTAAGTAAACCTGCCTAAAGGTAAAGTTTTACTGAAGTGGGGGGGGGGCCGGATGCAATAAATGTGATCTAACGCTTTTAACAACAAAGAGTTTTTAAACTAAATGCAAATAGTTATTACCAAGAACATTGTTAAGTACAAAGACAAAATTATTGTGTGTCTGTGCTTGCCTGTTATTAGTCTAAGCAAACCTGCCTAAAGGTAAAGTTTTACTGAAGTGTACTTGATATTGTTCATGTTCACATTGTACAAATACTTCAAGTTGAGTTTGGCAACTCTTATATGATTGCACGAACATCGTTGTGGCTTGAGTCCGCAATATCATTACTTGCACATGAATAAAGGTCGCCCACCTTTCCTTTACGGGGGGGGGGAAAAGATGATCACTGAACTTGATCATTTTGCAAAAGCATCTAATATAGTGCTTCCAGACTTGTTTTAGGACATGGGCCCATTGAAAAACATTGTGCACCATTCCTTTCATTTTGCAACATAACCTTAACACATCTACACAATGTTACCCACCAGTTCCAAAGCAGTCAAGTTGTTTCAGTCCGTTACCAAGATCTGCCTGTATTCGTGTTGTATTCATTATACTCAGCAAGTCACTGCAAATAAACAAATCAATTCAACAAAGACAAAGTTATAGACTAGACAGAGCTGAAATTCCAGACAAAAGTAAACTATGAATAGAATAGAATTCAATATCGATGAAAGTATGAAATGAACGTAGCTAAAGCAAAAGTCTAAAAATGAAAATGAAAAAAATAAATGAAAGGTTTCCAAATATATTTATGGTATGCAGTTTCAGCAGGTTATTAGTTTTCATCTCAGGCCAGATGACACTTTTAAATTTTTTTTTTACAATAATGTACATTAGATGTACATCAAAAAATATTTTACAATAATCTTACACATAAGATAAGATGTTCCAAGTATTGAACTGAGCTGTTGAAAGTTTGTCAGGATATTTGTCACCCGCTGGTATACAACCAACTTTCGACCAGATTGCTTTCATGCAGTCAACGTCGAGAGGACCAAAGTAGTCAGGACACTGAGCAGGAACATCTACGTAATACAAAAACTCAAGTTAATTAATGTGCTAAAACTAATCCAGCCTGAAATTCTTAATGTTTTGTTAATTATAAAACTGTGGTTCTCAACCTTATACAAATCGTGTACCACCTGACAACTGTATCGGCCATTGTGTTCTACCTAAACCCTGTTTAAATGGTTGACCTGATCTTCTGGACTAGGCTAGCTTGTTTTTGAAACCAGCAGGTTAAGCAATTCTAAAAGATATCAAAGACACAAATCTCGCCCTAAACCAATGATGATCATTTGGGTGAGTTGAATTGCAATTCTTGATCTGACTTCAATTAAGTATGGCAAAAAACTGGGGGGGGGGCTTCTGCTTTCCACTAGTGGTACATGTTTAACAATTGTTGTTTCGTTATAGACACAAAGATCATGACTTTGAAAAAAAAAAAAATTCATGCAATCTTAATAGAACTGGCCACAAGTCATAATTTGACCATGCATTGGTTTAAACATGGCATTTTCTCATTTTATTCATTGTTCTGGAACAAATCATTACATAACATGAGGGGTTAGTTTTTAGGTCTCACCAACGTCTGCCTTTCCCGACTAACCAATATAAATTTTTCTCCTTACATTATTTGTTTGAGGGTAATAAGAACATTTATAATTTGTGTTTTAGTTGCATAATAAACCAGCAATTCTCATGCCCTACTCTCATTCCATTCCCTCTGGTCCCTACCCATGATTACAAACACACCAATGTGGTTGCTAGTGTGCACTTTGAGAACAACTGCATTAGACAAAACCTTGCTACTAATAGTGTCAAATAGTAGTTCAGATTACAAGTTATGTGAAAGACAAAAGACCTGTCTACTTACCAACTCCGAAGCACTTTTGGGGGGGGGGGATAATGTCAAATAGTAGTTCAGATTGCAAGTTATGTGAAAGACAAAAGACCTGTCTACTTACCAACTCCGTAGCACTTTTTCTGTTCCAAGGAAGAACCACCGTCTGCTGCAAGTTTGGTGGTTTCAAACTGACCCCAAACCGCCCTACAAAGCAACAACAAAAACATCTCATTACCTTTTATAGGCTGCATCAAGCACTGTTGGCTAATTTATTATCACAGACAAGTCCATTTACCCCCATAACAAAACTGCATTCTTGCAAGTTGATGGCATTGAAGACTACCATTAGTTTGGAATTCTGATTTTTCACAAATAAAATAGTTTAGAAAAATAGATGCAATCAAGCAGAATCTTCTTTATGTTCAAAAGCCGACATATAACTAAACTATTCATGCCATCAAGCTGATTACTAACAGTTTATGAATCATTTTAAGAATACAATCACGGAACAGTTGATTGGGGGGGGGGCTGTAGTTACAAATAAAGCTTGCAATTAGATAATATACAGCAGGGGTCGTCAACCCCTGGCACACAAGGTGATTTACCGGGGGGGGGGTGATGCAATCACACAGAATCTTCTTTATGTTCAAAAGCCGACAAATAACTAAACTATTCATGCCATCAAGCTAATTATTAACAGTTTATGAATCATTTTAAGAATACAATCACGGAACAGTTGATTAAACAGGAATACATAAAAGCAAAATTAACACAGCATTTGAGAAAAAAAATGTTTCTGACTCAAAATCAGTAAACAAGACTTCGTAAAAAGTCGAAAAAATCGGTTTGGGTAGGGGGGGGGGGTAAACAAGAACTTCGTTAAAAGTCGAAAAAATCGGTTTGGGTATTTTATATTTTTTTATCAATACTGTTTGTGCAAACTAAGAAGTTGCAGCACACCCCCTGAAAATGCTTTACGGACCCCAGGCTGAGAACCAAAAGTTGTACATTGGTATTTAAAAAGTATTTCTTACCTGTATGTGAGAGATTCCAAGGCAAATATTTCAGCACTTGTCCGTTTGCCAGGATATTCACTTCCTGCTGGTAAACATCCAACCAAACCCCATATTGTTTCCAAACAAGCCAAGCTGTGAGGGCCGTTGTACTTTGGACAAGTTGTAGGAAGAGCTTCGCAACAAAACAAACGTATTAAAAGCAGAAATATAGGTTGCTGCTGTCAGGCATAGGATATAAACTCATCACAACATATGCGTGTCTAGGATTAAACTCAAATAGTCATCTGCACGTAAATTTGGTGCTAGACAATCTGATAAAACTTTTTTTGGCAAAACATGGAATCATGGAAACAGTAGACATAATTTTGGATTTGCAGTCACTTGTAGTTCCAAATAAAGCTTAATATACAGCAGGGGTCGTCAACCCCTGGCACACAAGGTGATTTACCAAAGCATGCCAACCGATTGGTATGTTTTTATTGAAGTAATAACTTAACCTGTTACACTGCTTGTTTTCAGTTTTTGTTAGTTTTGCCTTACAATCCAGCCAAAGTGCATGTCGCTCTGCTTTCTCCTTACTATTGGGGGGGGGGCATGTTTTTATTGAAGTACTAACTTAACCTGTTACACTGCTTGTTTTCAGTTTTTGTTAGTTTTGTCTTACAATCCAGCCAAAGTGCATGTCGCTCTGCTTTCTCCTTACTATTGATATCAGCAGACACAAACCACCATTACCGACAAAAATGTTGGCACGCAATGTCATTTACCACATGGAAATAACGAGTAAATTAGTATGTGTCGCCTAAAAGGTTGACAAAACCTGATATACAGTATTACCTCTATTCTAAAAGGTAAACAGTTTCAGCTGTTATAGTAACCAATTTTAGTTACTGCTTGATGAAACCATAAAACTTACTAAGTCCAAAACATTTTTGTTGTGCAGTTGTGTCTGTGTCTGCCAGAGATCTTATATCACTCATTGTAGCATACAAAGCACTGTGAATGAAACACAAAGTCTTGCAAAAGTGTTTCGTAGCTTTTCAGATACGAAAACTCTTACGTATAGTTGAGAACAGACAAATAAGCCTGCCTCGAAGGAGATATCTTATCCGGGTATTCATCACCCTCTGGCAAACAACCGACATCGTTCCAAACAAATTTCAAGCAATCAATTGTATGTGGACCTCTGAATGTTGGACAATCCGCCGGAAGAGCTACAAGAAAAGGGTTGGTATAAAATTGTCTACTGGTTCATTTTCGCCACAGACTCCCGTGTACTGACCTGAACCGAAACAATCAGCCTGTTTTACGTCAATTCCCGCGTCAGCGTCAGTTTTAATCGCTGTCATGTGCGCCAACAATTGTCTGAAAACAAACAATTTATTCACAAAATTGTAATACAGTAAAGAAATCTTAAGCAAATTTTATCTTTCAGCAAAAAGTAACAAAAATTGCAACTTAGAGCTATTCTGGCAATTGTAATTTTGTACCGTCGTTTGGACGCCCTATATAGGTTGCCTTCAGCAGGGTTCATAAAACTGAGTACAGTGTACGTAGTACAGTGCACGATAAACAAAGAAAAAAAAAAGAACTAGACACAAGTAGTTGATATTAAGACCTGCAGCAACAGCTTATATAATGAAAATAACACTGTAAAGGTTTTGTAATGAAGAAGTCCTGTTCTGAGGTCTGGGCTATTTTATCTAAAGTTAACACTGTTTTAAATGGTGTTTGCAGCCAGAATGGATTTATGAATTTGTAATTCACTTATTCGTAAATGTTTAAACCTCACAATAATGCTACACTGGCCAGGAAGTATGAAATGTTGCAGCGGCTGAATTTTTTAGAATACTGGCACATATCAATCAATATTCTTTGTCCAGAAATGTTTATTTTATCTTTGCTAAACAAAACACCAACTGAATGCTGAAGCACCTTTGCTGTTATGCTGTCTGCACGAGTAAGGTCAGGGTTTACATTTTAAACTCATGGATTGTAGGAATGCTATTAAAGTTTCTTGCACAAAAGATAAATTAATTTAAAACCAGATGTATTGAAATACAGGTATATAACATTCCTTAAGGATTAAGAAAGTGGTTAATCATACAATTAAAACTGTTTTTTGATCTTGTAGTGAAATTTTGTCTGTCTTTGCATAGTAGGAATAAACTTTTGCACAATTCTTTTCTCTAGGCATATCAACTAATACACAATTTGCCCCACCTATATGTGAGGGCATTCAATGCAGTAATTTCGGTAGATGTAAGTTTGTCAGGAAATTCATCTCCTGCAGGCAAACAACCAACCAGGTCCCAAACAACTTTCAAGCAAGCCATAGTGTGAGGTCCATTGTAGGTTGGACAGCCAGTAGGCATAGCTGCAATCAAAAAAATATAAAACCAGTGCAGCAAAAATACATGTACAATACATTGCAATGCACCAGACCTATCAAATGAGTCATATTAAATTAAGCTGCCCCCCAAAGCATTCCCACATAGCAAGGCACAAGCTAGAAAATTCTGGCCTGTGGTTGGATTTAAAACCGCGACAGCAGACTATACCTCGGCTGGTTGTGTAGATAGCTTGATTTGGTACAATGCCTTCAATGGGCCTAGCATAATGTGATTCTTATTATAAGTGTGGCTTGTAGCAGATTGTACTAAGCCAGTGGTTCCCAACCTTTTTTGTTACATTCCTCCCTTCGCCCATTTTCGAACTATTCATTCCTCCCCATCAGAAGAAAAACAAATATAACATTAAAAATTAAAGCATTTTGAAATAGACCTAATAATTAGGGATGTCCATTTCAGAATCCTTTACCAAATGTGAACCAGGTCCAAATTATAATGGACATAATAATGTATATACAAAAATATTCTGTAACATTTTCAATGTAATTTTATTTTTTTGCAGTTTTTATGAAATTCCTCCCCTGAACTCATAAAATTCTTCCCCGGTTGGGAACCACTGTACTGGGCTCTTGAGATAATGCTAGTACCACAAAAGCTCTTCATGGACACGTTTAAAAAACCCTGCTTAGGGCTTGTATGCTATTGTATGTAATTTTTAATGTTTTTTTGGCCGGCTATGAAAAAAGTTTCGTGAAACCTGTGCTGCAGAAAAATAAAATATACCCCAAAATCCAGCATGTTAAAAAATTTGATTACATTTCCATTCCCCCCCCCCCCATTGTATGTAATTTTTAATGTTTTTTTGGCCGGCTATGAAAAAAGTTTTGTGAAACCTGTGCTGCAGAAAAATAAAATATACCCCAAAATCCAGCGTGTTAAATAATTTGATTACATTTCCATTGCCCCAAGAATTTCAAAATTGCTCAATTAGGGTAAATTTGCCCCCTACAATATCCCTGACCTACAGCAACAAGGCTACTTGACAAACACCCTATCCCACTCCTATATTACACACAACCAGTACCTATTCCAAAACACTCGAGTTGCTCTGAGGCAGTCCCGCTGTCAGCATCAGTTTTAATGGTCTGAAATGTTGATTCCAAATCCCTGCCAAAATGCACACAACTAATTGTATACAAAACTAATTTCAATTGTTTAAAATAAAACTCTTACGGATATGTTAAAATGACTAAAGTGGATACTTCAGCAGAAGATAATTTATCAGGATATTCACTGCCCTCTGGTAAACATCCAACAGCTCCCCAAACACTTTTCAAACACGCCATTGAATGAGGACCACTATACGTTGGACAATCGGCCGGCAAAGCTGTAAAAGCAAAATGATTGCTATGTTTTCGGTATTTGTATCAAATTTATCAGTTGTTTACCAGATCCAAAGCATTCCTGCTGTCGAAACAGATCACCACCATCTGCAGCTGTCTTAATTGTTTCAAACTCAGCATACAGTGTGCTGAAAAAAATATACGTTTGGTACATAAGTGTGGAAAAATAATATTTTGCATGTAGTACAGATACCAATGGGAAATTCTCTTAATGAGAATAGCCACCAAGTCAGGCCAAATGTAAACTCTAGTAGTCTCTTTTACATAACATGAGGCCCATGTTTTCATAAGGAGCAAAAGCAACTAATTAAAACACTTCTCCATCATTTCAAGTACGGATGAAATGGTTCAAAGCATGCTTTATTTTAAAACTTCTTGCAAAGTCAGATGCCTGTTCGTGGTATCTCCTCACACTCTGTGTATAAGCTTTAGATTCCAAGTCTTGATTTTATGTTAAATCTTGGCCAAACATTGACTTGTGGTGTAAGGCGAAGAGTTTTTCCCCCTGCTGATGCTCGCACCACAAAGCTTGCAAGTGGCTAAGCTTTCGTTGATATTAATACCATAAAATATTCTCATGCACACAAAGACTTACATGAATCATATGATGCTAAAGTTTAGCAGCTAACAGTGGTTCTTAACCTTTTTCCTTGCTGCATCCCTTTTCAATTACCAACCAATTTCCGCAGATCGTAATTGCTTAAATACCAAAACCGTTGCAATTTAATTTTTATACAAGTAACCTCGCACCCCCTAGGAACAGTTGTCGTACCCCTTCGGTGTGTGTGTACCCCTGGTTAAGAACCCCTGAGCTACACAATATGACACACCCCAACCTTAAAACACAAGACTATCTTGCACAACCAATTTGTTGCACAAGTTAATTATTAAAACAAAGGAAAACACATTATATGTTATGTTAATGAATCAGTTTTGAAATACGGTATTGTCCATCAGGCAAACCAATTTGGAATTGTGCAATAACCAACGAGTCAAATCATGGAATAGCTTCGCAGTAATTCTTTAGTTTTAAAGTTAGTTTAGAATAACTTTTTTATCTAATGCTTGGCTTAATTCAAACGACTGCTTGAGTGAGCACTGAGCATCAAAAATGCTTCCCACAGAGGCTCTGACTCACTAATATACAGTCTACTCACACATAATCTTTTGCTGCAAGAACTGCTCGTGCTGTAGTAGACAGTTTGTCAGGAAACTTAGTTCCTAAAGGCAAGCAACCAACCAAGTCCCATATTTTCCTTAAACATGAATCGGAATGTGGTCCAAAGTATGTTGGACAATCAGTGGGTAAACCTGTATAAAGGAAGATATCACTTAGAACAACATAATTTGATATGTACAGTGACAATATAAACACTTTAAAGTTTGAATTTTTTTCAACAAATTTCCAATGAACAAACAAAGCTAGTGTTCACACATCTATGTTTATTGTCAAACCACACATTGTACTTGCAGTTTTGAGGCATTTTCAAAAATAATCGCAGTCAAAAGCATGTCTTGTCACCAGCTGCACTGATAAGACCTTATAAGTCAAAACAGTGTGCACTGTCTGCA